>JACCGJ010025191.1:0-45997 GCA_013407085.1 Atriophallophorus winterbourni
GGCCAATCTTGATAGAATTCAAATACCAGGCGGATCGCGATGCGTTACTGTCTAGGGCTGAATACATCGCCAAAACAACTCTAGACAAACTTCAGGTTAGGCCGAAAAAACTCACCCTAGGATTAGACAAAACTCTTTCGCTTCGAATAGGAGGAATGTTCCAGCCTGGAACGACCTGACACCGCTTGGCCAGTTCAATTGTCAATTCCTGATCAGAAGTCTCCTCTGACCAGACTTCTTGGAAAGGGGCTATGTAACAACATTGTTTTACTGTACATATCAATTGACCTTGATACACCCTTTACCGTTGATTCGTGTTCCGTGATTGTTTCCCTGTACCTTCGTGCACCTTTGGCAACCGCGATACACCTTTCATCGCCTGTGCCTTTTTTTCAACATTCTTGAGGACATTATTGTAGTGGTCAGTCTACTACAGAAACCTAGCTTTAAGGACATCTGTTATCCGTGAGCCCGAATCAAATCGAAGCGGTGGTGAATCCGTGACAATCTTACTGAACAGCACATCGCCACGAGTCTCGCTGTCCGGATTAGACTACGTTGACGGGCTTATCGCAAATAAAGATGGGAGCCAAAAAGATGTCTCAAATAGTTGCTTTTTTTCGATGAATGCGGCCTCAGTTCTCAGACAACGGTACGTAACATCCATGCAAGAGGCTGTTAAACCGGATACTCCTGCTTTAAGTAGCACGCCAAAAAACGTTCACCTCTCTTGTGTGCTTTGACCGAGGGCTGAGCAGGATTACTTTCAGAAACACACATAACCCGCGCCCCGGTGCTATGCGCTAATTTGTGTAGCATAAGGAATAAGTGGGCTGACCTCTTTCTTCGTGTGGCTGAGTTACTAATGGAAAAAGACGTTTATTTTCCCTAGAAACTAAATATCTTTAAAGATATTACGACTCTATTATAACACTATGTTGAAATAGATTTGAATTATTTGGTGCAGAAACCATTTTTCTCTTTTGTATTTTCCGCATTATTTTATTGCATTTTGCCCATCATTCTCAGTGGTACATCGAGTTCTTGACGCGCTTTTAATGTGCTGTTTTCCAAGGTTATTCTGTTTTACATTCTATGCCTATATATATGGATGAGTAACCTATGCTTGTCATTATTGGAAATGAGCTGCCATACTAACTTCTCTAAAGCCTTCGTCTTATTTCTCAATAGTCGGTTGGGCAATATCGTGGAAAGCATATCCATGTGCGACTGTAGCTCCATATCAAGAACGTAACAGTTTGACGACGGGTTTAATCAAGTTACGAAATCACGGAACAATCCAAGATGGAAATTCTTTTGGAGTGGCAAATGATGCTAATGGAACTTTTACTGCAGAAGCAAGTACCAAGCAGAGAAGCACGTGCTATTCCACCCTACGTTGACGGAATTGCGAGCAGAATCGCAGAATTTGCATATGATCCGGAAGCAAACGTCACGTTTGAAACTTGGTTCAGACGTTATGAAGAACTTTTCATGTTGATTTTTCGGCTCAAAATGATGCATGGAATGTCCGACAACTGCTACGTAAATTTGGCCCAGTAGAGCTGGATAACCGCATCCTTCTCAAGAATCCTCGGTATAGAAGTTTTGACGAGACGATCAAGTCGCTGATTAAACTTTTTGGTGAGCATGTATCTCTCTTCAACACTTGTTACAGATGCCTTAAACTGAAAATAAACGAAACTGACGGATTCCTGACGCACATAGGTATTGTTAATCGCGAATGTGAACGGTTCAAGTTGTGGTCCCTCACAGACGATCAGTTCAATCTCTGAAATTCAAATGCAGCCTGGTCTTTTCGCGTTTTGCTGATATTCGAACGCGACTACTCAACAAACTCGAGCAACAGCCCTCGTTCACTCTTCAAGCCATTGGCGAAAAATATCTACGATTGGTCGGTCTCCAAGGAGTTTCGGCTATGATTCAAAATGGGAATCAGGGCACCAATACCGTCCATGCCATTAAGCGAAGCAATTGGCATTCATCACAAAATTCCAGCGCAAAGCAATCACCATCTTCATGTTGGTATAGCGGAGCCTGGTACTTTGTTCGATATTGTCCCTTCAAACAGCACCGTTTCAGTCAGTGAAACGTCACCGGCCACAAAGAAGTATTTTGCAGATCCAGAACGAATCAACAAGTTTCGTCGAAACCAAAGATTTCGAGGTCCTTTTCAAAGCCGCAGCAAAACCAGAGGTTTTCATCAAAGCCGAGGTTTGCTTCAATGATTCATCAAGCGGACACGCACTCAGCGTCACGGCAACATTCCAAATGAGTTCATCTTAATTCAGATCAACGGTATACCCATTTAGCTTCAACTGGATACAGCATCGGACATCCCAATCATCTCCGAAGCAATGTGGCAAAAGCCTATGCAGCCCACATATCTATTCAACCTGTCCGCCTGCAACCAGTGCCTGTGGTTGATCGATCAAGTTAATCGGGCAACTGAGGTGTTGTGTGTCATTCCGAGAGAAAACAGTAACATGTACGTGCTACATCACCGAAGCGAACTTAAATCTTCTCGGACTCGATTCGATCGAGGAACTCTAATTGGCAGATCAGACAATCAATGCCGTGTGCAACCAAATACAGTGCAGCAGTGCATCCTCTGACAGAATCGATTAAATCGTCAATCAGTTTTCCGATCTGTTCAAAGGCGATCTTGCTAAGTGCCTGCATACACAAGCAGTTCTTCAACTTCGTCCAGGAGCCAAGCCAGTATGTCGCCCAAAACGACCCGTAGCATATGCCTCACTTCCCCAAGTCGAGATGGAACTACAGCGTCTACAGGATCTTGGTATCATCTCTCCAGTAACGTACTCCTCTTTGGCAGCACCCATCGTCGTGTTGAAGAAAACCAATGACTCGATTTACCTCAGTGCAGATTTCTTAACTGGTCTCAATGATGCACTTAATACTCACCACTACCCGCGTTCGTTACCAGATGATCTCTACACCATTCTTAAAGGCGGCACATGCTTGACAAAACTCGATCTGGCAGAAGTTAATTTCCAAATAGAAGTCGCACATGAATCACGTGAGTTGTTAACGATCAATACCAATCGTGGACTGTATCGATTTAACAAACTCCCATTTGGCGTGAAAACCGCACCCGCGATCTTCCAACAAGCAATCGACACCACCTTGGCAGGTATTCCAGGCGTTGGTGTTCACTTGAACGACATTCTCATCGTTGGCCGAAACACAGGTGAGTTACAGTCTGGTAGAGAAGGTGTTGTACAAAGGATACAAGACAGCGGTCTTCGACTTTGTTCGGAAAAATGCCAGTTTTACATGAAATTCATCAAATACCTTGGTTTTATATTTGATGTTTCCGGTCGTCATCCTGATTCAGCTGATATCCAAGCCATTCAACGAATACCAGCACCCACAGATGTCTCGCGGGGCCTTAAAAAATCGGCCGTGCAAATTATTAATTACTCCACAAACTTTTTTTCACATTTATTCTCGTTAATTTGGATTCCGTTTTTGTTTTTCGCAATGTGTTCAGGTCAACCTAGAATCATTTATGGAGCGCACACTATGAAAAAATTCCGCGATACCGCTTTGCTGCATAGCCAGATCCTATTAAAAACATTTTGCTGTGTCACTCGTGAGACATTTGATTGTTTATTAAGAAAATCTTCTAAAAAGTCAAAAAAATATCGTGCAGGTTGGCAAGTTACTCTTCATCGACGTCGCGCAATTTCTCGAATGCCAATACCTTGTATGTTTTCATCTAATGTGCGATCTTTTTGGTCTAAATATGATGAAATTTCTCTTCTACTTCGTTCAAATCATTTTATTCGTTACGGTGTTGCTATGTTTCAAGAAACTTGGCTGCATTCTGAAATCGACACTGATTTGATTAACATTGATGGTTTTCAGTGCTTCCGATTGGATCGGACCTGTCCTATTGCAAATCGTGGTGGTGGAGTTTTAACTTTTGTTTGCAAAGAGTGGTTTGCCTCTAGCAAAATTATTTTTACCTTTGATAAACCAGAAGTTTCCTATCTTGCTGTTGAATGCAAACCACGGCATTTATCTAACTTTCATTCATTTATTCTTTTAAATGTGTATATCGTCCCCAACTGTCCTTACAACAATTTTCGTGCATTTCTGATGAAATTCTCAATGAACTTGCTCCCTACCAAAACTCTTTGATCTTACTTGCTGGTGACCTCAATCATGCTAATCTTTCTATGTTTTCTCTTTTGTCACTTTCGAACATTGTTCATTTTCCAACGCGTTCTGAAGCTTGTCTGGTCTACGCTTTCACTAATGCGCCAGAAATTTTTCATGCCCGTAAATCTGCGCCGATTGGAAATTCTGATCACTGTGTGATATCAATACTCCCTAAAATCTACGGAACTATGGGGCATAATTACATTACTCGCGGAATCGGTCGAAAAGTGACCAGTAGAACCTGCGAACCTGACAATATTTCAGCGCTGAGGACCATGCTAAGCGACACTGACTTCCGCATTTTTAACGAACCGGACGTTTCTCTTGAATGTGATGTTTTTACATCCTATCTAAACTTTTGCTTTGATATATGTTGTCCTCAGGAAACTATTTCCGTTCGACCTGATTGTTTTTCCTCCAATAAATTGAAGCGCCTCCGAAGACTGAAGGAAAAGGCTTTCAAAAATCTTGATCGTCACGCTGTCTCTCAGCTGTCTTCATTAATCAAGCTTGAGATTCAACGCATGCGAGATATTTATGTGAAATCAATTTTGAGAACGAATAACAGTCGCCAATTATGGAGTGCGCTCAAAGGTTTGTGTGGCAAAGACAGGAAGGTACTTCACTTTATCCGTGATATAAATTCTTTAAATGAATCTTTTTTATGTTCTCTTGATGGACCCCAAGAAATCCCTGATTTTGTTTTACCCCATTCTCTTTCTCAACTCCGACTTTTACAAGCTCAGTGAAAGTTATGCAGTCACTTTTCGCTGTATCCCGCTCAAAGGCTGCAGGCCCCGATAATCTTTCCCCTCTTTTGCTGAAAGAATGCGCACGTGAACTTTCTTCGCCGATCTCTTCTATCTTCAACAGATGCATTGAGAGAATTATTTTTCCTGACAGTTGGAAGCCGGTACGTATTACACCAATCCCCAAAAATGATCCTGGGAAGTACCGCCCCATTGCGTGTACGTCGCAGCTACTCAAAGTACTGGAAAGTATAGTGCTACGACGACTTGTTTCGAGTTGCCAGGTAGAAGATTCGCATCAGTTCGCGTACCGCAAAAATCGTTCGACAGTAGACGCACTCGCGTTGCTAACTGACCATGTATCCCGGTCATTGGATTCGAAATCAAAAGCGGTACAGGTTTGTTTTCTTGATTACACCAACGCTTTCAACAGTGTTATCAGAAGTTCTTTGCTCAAAAAACTTCATGATTGTGGTGTACCCCTGAACCTAGTTCACTGGATAGCGTCCTATTTTAAGGACCGCGTGCAGTATACTGCCGTGAATGGTAAAGTGTCCAATTCTGTAACGATTTCTCGCGGTGTTCTACAAGGCGCAATACTTTCTCCCTTCTTATTTTCTATCTACATTTCTGATCTTCCTTGCTTTCATTCCACTCTTATTCTAAAATATGCTGATGACATTGCTGTTGTTTTTGACCACCATAGACGTGCTGACTCTCCCACATCTGAATTTATTATCAATGACATTGGCCAGTGGTCATCCTCGCTCGGCTTATCGTTAAACCCTCAAAAATGCAAAGAGGTAATATTTTCAAACTTAGCTGGTCAGCGTCGTGAAACTCTGCTTCAAGGAATTCCCACGATTTCCTTCAATGGCTCGAACTTCAGCAGAAGCGCATGTTTCAAGTATCTTGGCGTCATTTTATCACAGAGTCTCAAATGGACCGATCATGTGACTGCACAGTACTTGAAGGTTAGAAGGTTATCATTTTACGCCTTACGTCTGCGTTCTTTAGCTGTTCCTCCTGATGTAGTTAGATGTTTTGTTTTTTCTTGCATTGTTCCCATTTTAATCTACGCATCCCCTATAATTTTTCCTGGTCTTTTTGAAAAGGATTTTTTGATGATCAGAAGAGGAATCAAATTAATTTCAAGATTGAGCTCTTCCTCCACCGAGTTAATTCGTGATATGATCGTCGAACGCCACTTTCGTGAATGTGACAGATTGATCAGAGTCATATCGTCTGATAATGCACACCCACTGCATGAGGTCCTTATGGCTTGCAGATCGTTCCCAGCTACGCGTAGTCAACATATCGTCCCGTATGCAAGAACTGAGAAATTCAAAAATTCTTTTATTCCTTACCTGGCTCGATATTTGGTTGATCATACAAAAGTTATTCTCGATTTGAAGAAGAAACTAACAGTATAATAACTGAAGTGGTATCATCTTTATTTGACATGTATTTTTTTAATGTACATTTTATTACGTGTGGTCGAATTAATTGTATCGCTGAAAATTCCTGTACTCGAATAGAGCCATTTTTCTTTCTTCTTTTTCTTTTTTTCTCTACGCTTCTTTCATTTCTTGGACTGGTAAGTTACTATAACGCTTTCTTGCCGTCACTACACAATGTTCGTGCACCGCTTAACAGCCTTCTCCAGAATGACATGCTATGAAACTGGTATCTAGATTGCAAAGATGCTTTCGTCAGAGTGAAAACAATGCTGAGTTCAGAGCTGCTGCTGACGCATCACGATCCGGTATTATCAATCGTCGTAGCCGCTGATGCTTCTGACCATAGCGTTGGTGCTGTCATCTCTTACAAGTTTCCTGACGGAACGGAGAAAGCAATCATGCATGCATCCCGAACACTGACACCAGCAGAGAAGAAGTACGTCCAAATAGAAAAGGAAGCGTAAGCCCTCGTGTTCGCAGTCAAACGTTTTTACGAGTTGATCTACGGTCGAAGTTTCACCCTTCTGACGGACCACAAGCCGCTCATTTCGGTTTTTGGATCAAAAAAAGTTATCCCTGCTCATTCAGCCAATCGTCTCCAACGTTGGGCCCTGACTGTTCTTGGTTATGATTTCAAGATTCAATACCACAAAACAGAAGATTTTGGTCAAGCAGATGATCTATCCCGTCTACTCTCAAACGAAACAGGCAGTGACGTGGACGTTGTGATTGCAGCTATATCTACGGAGCAGTATGTACGTGATTAGTTTACCACAGCAGCCCGAAACCTCCCCGCGACAGTCGCAGACATCAAGAAGACACTGAACTACGAAGAGGTTCTATCAGGAGCAATTAGGTATGTTCAATCTGGGTAGCCCAAGCTAGCACCACAATTGACTGGCAATCAACTGTACCAAAGACGCGAATCCTTATCAATCGTAGATGACTGTCTCATGTTTGGTGCCCGAGTCGTTATTCACGCTGCTTTGCGTCAACGGGCATTACGTCAATTTTTATGCTGGATATCCGGGGCTCAATCAGATGAAAGCAATAGCCCGAAGTTTCGCCTACTGGCCAGGAATGGACGCTAATTTCAGCGAGTTTGTCAGGCGCTGTACTAATTATCAACGAGCAGCAAAACTTCCTGCCCACGCAACACCGATTCCGTGGCTTCTAACTAAGAAACCTTGGTCGCGTATCCATATTGACTTCGCAGGCCCACTCAACGGAACCACATACTTAGTCTTGGTAGACGCCTATTCGAAATGGCCAGAAATCGTCCCGCTTTTTCTTGCCACAAGTTCGACCACAATCACAGCACTCTCTTTGCTATTTAGCCAACAGGTAGTTCCCGACACACATTGTCTCTAATAATGGATCCCAATTCACATCAGCTTATTTTACAGAATTCTGTAAGAAGAGTACATTTGAGCATTTCCGGAGTCCGATCTACCATCCCTTATCCAACGGACAAGCGGAGAGGTTTGTCGACACATTCAGAAGAGCAATGCTCAAGTCTCGAGGGGAGAAGACTACTGTCGACAACTTGCAACGATTCCTGTTAGTCTACCGGACGACCCCACACGAATCCCTGATGAATAGTCAAACGCCAGCAGCGACACTAATGGGTAGAAAACTTCGGACAGTCAATAACGCAATGATCCCGGAACCACCGCAAACTCATGATCAACAGCATCTCAGTCAGAGGAGCTTCAAAGTGGGATCCAGCATCTATGTTCGCGATTATCGACAACGAAGAAACCCATGGAACGAGGGCAAGGTTGTATGTCGCAGAGGTAACGTCATGTTCGACATCTAAGTTGGAAACGACATTCAGATACGCCATCTTAATCTATACAAAACAAGAGAAGGAGAGTCGGAGTTAGAACCTGCGGAACCAGTGAATCTTCCTTTGGATCTTCTATTTGAAACATTCCAGCTCCCACTTCCTCCGGCTGAAATACCACCTGAAAATATCGCTCCCGATCGCTCACTAGAACCCCGACGATGGACTAACCAAAGGAGTAAAACGGTCGTACCACTTCAAGTGAACCCCAAGCTCTGTCAGCACTGAGTCACTTTAAAAAGCGAGGTAATAGGGAAAGACGTTTATTTTCCCTCAAAACTCAATATCTTTAAAGATATTACGACTCTATTATGACACTATATTGACATAGATTTGAATTATTTAGTGCAAAAACCATTTTCATTCTTTTGTATTTTCCGCATTTGTTTATCACATTTCGCCCTTTATTCTCATTAGTCCATCGAGTCCTTGACGCGCTTTTAATGTGCTATTTTCCAAGGTTATTCCCTTTTGCATTCTATGTCTATATATATGGATGAGTAACATGCTAGTCATTATTGGAAGTGAGCTGCAATACGAACTTCCCTAAAGCCTTCGTCTTCTCTCTCAATAGTCGGTGAACGTTATCGCCACTGCCAATTTTGGCTAGGCTGAAAAGGGGTGTAGCATTGAAATAAAAAGTCTATCTAACTACTTTTAATTTAGACAATGCGTCAGTGAGCTAGTGGTGTATTGGTCATGTGCTTCGTCTAAGTGTCCTGAGGTCGCAGGTTCGAGTCCCGGTGGCGAAATTATTTTCTCTAAATAATTCGTCATCGTTTTGAAGACACATCATTTCCTTCAAATAGGATTTTCTAACTTTTCTCTCTCTTATCTTAATTTCGATTTCTTCCAAAGCAATCTCCCTCTCCCATTTTATCCGCTCCCTTGATTTTCTTCTCATTTCCATTTCGTTGAGTTTGGCCTCTGCTGGTTCAGCGAAACGGTGCACGAATGGTTGCAGAGATTGAGAAAAGGAACTGTGGGGAGAGTCATTAGTGAGAGTGCCATTAGGAAACGTATCAAAAAAATGGATCCAGCTCATCAGAGCTGAAACTTTCCTTGAGCACTGCACCCGCTATTACTGTAGTTTGTTAGTAGGCATACTAAAAAGATTTTTATTAACAATTATCAGCCAGTGGTTTGTTTGAACTTCTGTCGCTTTGGACAAAATTGAAATTGAGGTAAGGGATATAGAAGTAAGACAACGCTATTTTGAAGAAATGATGTGTCTTAAATCCGATGACGAATTATTTACAGAAAATAATTTCGCCACCGAAACTCGAACCTGCGACATCACGACTGCAATGGTAGTGGTTTCAACTTCTACCTCAATAGTGGGTTGGGCAATATCGTGAGAAGCATAACCAGGTGCAATATTAGCTCCATATCAAGAACGTAACAGTTACCCCAGGGTTATAGCGCTTTCTGAGACCTGGCTGTCCGCGCTTGATGGGCCAATAAACATCAGCGAGCAGTATTTCGTCATTAGATGCGGTCGACCTGGCGATAGGAGAGGCGGTGGCGTTGCACACCTCTTAGAGTATGGTTCGCACAATACGGGCACGGGTATATCCTAAGGCAGTGAAAACGTCCAAGTTATTATGAGTATCCTGACTTGCTACAAGTCAGCCCTCGCAATTGCTTGTGTCTACGTCATATCCAGTGCAGCCCAGCAGGAGATTACACATGATTAAGACGCTCGACAGGTTGTTTCAATCAGCTCCCAGCGTACTCATCTTAGGTGATTTCAACCTTCCAGACATAAATTGGGCCGTCCCTGTTGGTTTAGTTACCGAACAATCCGAACCATTTCTCGAATGGCTCCATGATCATGCGTTGCATCAGCATGTGAGTGAGTCTACGAGGTTTCGTAATGGATGCACTCCATCAACTCTCTACCTGGTATTGTCGTCCCAGCCCGAAGCTGTTAGACTTTAAAAATACCTATCACAGCTCGGCAAAAGCGATCATGTAATGATATGCTTCGAAGCGGTACTGCGTTTTCACAAACCTATTGCTCGCCCTAGACGCAATTTCAGGCTTGTACACCGGGATTTTATCCTACAGACTTCAAAATCTTTATTTCAGTTCTTTAACGATTTTATTGTAAGTGGAAACTGGGATAGAATTTGTAAGTATCTAAATGAGTTACAAGGCAAGCACGCTCCGCTGCAAGTCGTGAAAAAGCAGCATAGGCCACACTGCTGGACTTCTCGAGTTCGTCGATCTACCCGTAAACGAGACCGTTTATGGCCGCAATGTAAGCTATCTCTCACTTCTGGTTCTTGGGCCCGATACAAAACCATTCGGAACGCTTGTGTTAAAATACAGCGTTTGCTCTAACAGGAGTTTGAGTTATCCTTAGCTAGAGATGCTAAATCTAATCCGAAAAGATTTTAAAGCTACACTCAATCGAAAGGCAAAACAAGGGAAAGCATTGGAGATTTGAAGCTGGAGGACGGAAAGTAGCCAATACCGACCTGTCTAAGGCGACTGCCTTCTCCAGGTTCTTCAGTGGCGTTCAGACACGTGATTATTATTTAAATTCTCCGTCTAGGTCGTTTAATCTACTAGCTGGTACTCCTGTACTAGATGAGTTGTCCTTCAATGAATCCGAGGTGTATGAAGCACTTATCCATGGTGAGCTGCATGCTGAAACAGGCTGGAGTCTCCCTTCCTCCATTTCATTTTCGTTTTCCTTTTCCCCATATCTGTCGGGCCTGCCACGGACTACCAAGTGGGCCACGGACTGAGAGAAATGCTGATGCTGCTCGCTTGCGATGGTTGGGACTTTACTTAAGAAATGCCTACTCAACCCGGTTATACCCGGACCGCGCTTATTCACAACCTGACAGAAGCTGGGAGAAAGATTCTCGGGTGTCCAGTCCATGACGTGGCGCGTTGGGATGAAGAAACTCACCGTAGCGCTGGGCTCAGTTGGGCGTATTCGTTTGCCTGTGTGGGGTCCAAAAGCTCCACCTAATAGTTGGCTGGAAACCTTACGCGATATGGCTACAAACCGAAGTCAGTGGCGCCAGTGTATTTTATTATGTGTGTCATAATTTTTTATTCGGTATTATTTTACATAAAAAACAAAACAAAAAAATCGCATGCAGTGAAACTACAAAAACAAGCTGCTTTTTTGTGCATTTGCTTTTGTGTATTCCGCTTGCCCCTGCTTTCCCCCTTTTCCACGCGCTTGCTTCTCTGCTTCTCTCTGCTTCAATATTTTGCTTTGGCACTGTTTAGTGGGCTCCAGACTTGTCTTCTGAGTGATGTGATGATGAGGCCCTCTGGGCAACCAGACAGTCGTAGCCCTCGTGCAGGCTCTGACTGGATCATGCTTGTGGCTTTTCTATCCATCATAAATGTTCGGCGTCAACAAACCTGAGGACCAGATGGTGGTACACTCGATTGTGCTAAAAGACTCGCCCCAGTGCTTGCAAAAACTTTATGCAAGCTCTTAATTCTGCTTAAACCAGGAAGTTGTTTCCTAGTAAGTTGAAAGAGCCATAATCGTAACCAATACACAAGGGTGATTGCAGGTCAACTCTTGGTAACTATAGACCTGTCAGCCTGACTAACATTGTCTCGAAAGTATTGGAAAAACTGCTGGGTCACACAATCTGTCAGCATCTTTGTCGGCATTCTCTACTGAGCGTAACTCAGCATGGATTTCTTAAGGGTAGATCCTGCCTGACAAACCTTATTAGTTTTCTCAATACTGCCACTAAAAGGATGGATGAAGGGAAGCCTGTCAAAGCCCTCTACCTAGACTTCAGCAAGGCTTTTGATTCCGTAAACCACCGCCTTCTAGAGATTAAGCTGGTAGCAAAAAGCATCCGGGGTAGTCTACTTGCTTGGATAAAGACATTCCTTACGGGTAGGACATTCAGAGTTCGAATGGGATCTACGCTGTCGAACCAAACCGACGTGATCAGTCGTGTACCCCAAGGGTCGGTACTTGGTCCTATTCTATTCCTGATTTTCATTGATGACTTGTCGTCTGCATTGAAGTGCCCATGCTTCATTTTGGCGGATGATGTGAAGTTCATCGGATCAACGAATGAAGATATTCTGATGCACGACCTTGAACGGGTCAGAAACTGGTCATACTAGTGGGATCACCAACTGAACCTTAATAAGAGCCAACTCTTGTCAGCACTGATTGATAAGATTTCAATCCAGGTGTTGAGAAATTCTCTCAGTGTTAACGCCACAGCGTGTTAAGGATTTGGAAGTACTAATTAGGACTGATTTCAAATGGGAGGACCAATATGCCGCTGCAGCTCAACGTGTCCACAAAGTGCTCTTTCGCCTGAGATCCGTGTTATCCAGCAAAAGATCCGATGTATTCCTGCCCCTTTAAAAGGCATTAGTTCGGCCGCATTTAGAATATTGCGTCCAGGCGTGGTGCCCTTACTACAAGAAGGACATCGTTCGACTCGAAAGCGTACAGCGTCTCGAAACTTGCATGATTGAGGGTCAGCGAGGGAAACCTTACGCGGCACGCCTAAAGTCGCTAGATCTTTTCTCAATTACGCGCCGTCGTTTGAGAGGTGACTTAATTGAAACATTCAAGATCTTGAAGGGGTTAAGTGGCGTTATTATGGACGACTTCTTTGCCATAAGTCCCGAGCTGGGCACCCTGGTCCATTCACTCAAACTTGCTAAGTAGCGATGTAGACTAGACTCCCGGATAAACTTTTTCAGCCTCAGGGTGGTAAATTTCTGGAACCGGCTTCCAGAAGAACTTATATCCTGCAGTTCTGTCGAGAGTTTTAAGAACGGTTTGGTTCGCATCTGGGGTAAGCTTTTTCCTGAATACTCCCCCTAATTGCTATGCAAGATTAGGTAGTTCACCATTTTTATCGTTGTCTGGTAAATAAAGTAAACGCTAGAGTTCTGTTTTTTAATACACAACTCTTCGTTAGCTGTCCTCTCACCATACTGGTATCAGTATCAGTATCACAGGGCGATAGTCGACCAAGTCGAAACGAGTGCCCAGATTCTTTCGGAGGTGTGCTTGAAAACACCCGCCACTGTCAGGATTGATTCGTAAGTAACACAGGCGTGTGTAACTGTGAATGGAAGATGGGAGATGCCTCATCGCCGAAAGGTGAGAGAGTCATGCATGCTGCATGTCCAATCAAATGAAAAGACGATGGACAGCAGTTTATTTCCACAAATACGAAAAAAATGAAAAAGAAACTCTTTTTTGTGTTTCAAAATTTTTTCCCAATATTTTTGTGTTTTTTTGATCATAAATATGGAGCGATTTAGTCTTAAGGGCAATGCTCCGGAAAGAGCACCTGCCACCGTTCGACCAGCCCATCTTTGAACCCAATTATTGAAGTTACCATGATTAGTTCTGCGGGAAGTGAGTTCCACGCGTTCCCTATACGGATGCTAAAGAAGTGCGTTCTGGATTCGAGCATGGTGTGCTGTTTACTTAGATTAAGACTGTGCCCTCGTGTACCAACCAAAGGTCTATAAGATCCCCCTAAGTTGCCTAAGTCCTAGTGATAATAGACGATTTTGATAATTGGTGTATGCTAACCCCTCGATCATGCGAGTGGCCAGCTTCTGTACCTTTTCTAGCTGCACGATATCCTTCTGGTAATACGGCTTCCAACCCTGGATACAGTATTCTAAATGTGGCCTTACTATTGCCTTGTAGAGGGTCAATAGCACCTCAGCTTTTCTGCAAGTGAGGGCTGAACGTAGTCGAAAGAGTTCCCTCCTGGCCCTTTGAGCTGCAGCAGCACATTGGTCAGCCCACTTAAAGTTTGCGGAGACTACGATTCCTAGGTCCTTAGTAGACTTTACCCTACGGAACTCCGTGTGAGCTGAGGGCGTAGACACAATCATGTTGCCTGCTAGTGTAGAGAGCAAGTGACTCTTATCTAGGTTAAGGGGAAGGTCCCACTTACCCGCCCATGCTGTTACAGCTTCCACATCACTTATCAGATCGGAGTTATCCGACCTACCGACAATTTAAACGTCGTCAGCAAACATATAACAGGGTGAGCGCAGTTGGCTAGATCATCAATGAAGATGAGGAACAGCAACGGCCCCAAGACTGAGCCCTGGGGAACCCCACTCGTTACATGCGCACTTGCGGAGTAAGTATCATCTACCCTGACAGTAAAGGAACGGTCGCTAAGGAATGCTCGAATCCAGCCCAGAAGGTTCCCTTATACTCCTATGGCTGAGAGTTTGAGAAGCAAGAGCCTATGGTTGACTGAATCAAAAGCCTTACTAAAGTCGAGATAGAAGACTTCTACAGCTATACCATCATTCATCCTCTTAGTAACCTCGTTAAGAAAGCTCAACAAATTTGTCAGACATGACCTACCTTTTAGGAAGCCGTGTTGTGCGCCATTCAAAAGAGAGTGTTTGGTTAGATATCCACATATTTTATCGCGGATCAATCTTTCCATAACCTTACATAGTACACTAGTGAAGCTAACCGGGCGGTAATTTTTGACTGCCGAGGAAGCTACTCCCTTATGGATAGGCACTACAAAGGCTGTTCTCCAGTCCAATGCTCTAATGCTCCTTGTTCCTCGTGGACATTGTATACCAGGAGAGGCGTATGAATCCGCAAGGATCACCGGCTCGACTGGTTTGGGATGATGTCGGGAGTCCCTGCTTGGTCTCTACCTCGCAAAGGGCTTGTGAACTGTCTCTACAGTATCCGGCCCCGATAGGTGCGATCATTAATCTCGCTCCGCTGCCTTGCGGGTTAGGCTTTCGGGCCAAAGGCTTGAGGTGGGAGTCCTCAAGATCAACTCCTCTACTTCGGCCTGGGGAACCGGGTAGTAACACGCCCACACCCAAACAATGACAATTACAATCCCAGAATCTCTCAACTCTATGTCTTTAATTGCTTCTGTCACCTTTCGTCCACATGTTACCATCCCCGATTCGCTCTCTCTACCTGATGTACGACTCATGCCGTCTAGACAGCCGTCGATTGCTGCAACTCTTCTACGCCCGCGGGTTTCATTCAGGTTAGCTTCGTTTAACGTTCGGACCTTGCTACAACCGGGACAACAGGCCGGCCTTGCACGAACGCTCGAGACGTTAGGCATTGATATCCGCTGCTTGTCGGAAACCCGTCTCCGTGACACAAGCGAAGTCGGTCAGTTGGTCTCACTAGCTGAACCAGACAGCAGATTCCACCTGCGCCTCTCTAGTGACCCGGATGCGTCCTCTGCCGGATTGGCTGGCGTCGGTATCGCGCTCAGTTCCCGTGCTGAGCACTCACTCTTAGAGTGGATTCCCGTTGACAGCAGACTGTGCGGTGCACGATTTCGTGGCCACTGTCGGGTGAACAGGCGGTGCGAAACGCGGAGGGATTTGTTTGCGATTTTTGCCTACGCTCCAACGGACTGTAGTGCGGATCTCAGTAAGGATAACTTCTATGAGAAGTTGCATAGTTTGTTTCGTAAGGCACGCAGGACAGATGTCGTAATCATGGCAGGAGATCTCAACGCTCGCGTTGGTCGCCTGTCTGAATACGAGCGCCACCTTGGAGGTCAGTATGGGCTGGATGGCGGGCGTTCAGATAACGGAGAGCGATTGCTCACATTCTGTGGCGATCACCGCCTCTGTCTCTCCACTACGACATTTCGGCGTTCTCAGCGTCGAATGGCCACATGGCGCTCACCATCACAGCACGTCTGGTCTCAAATTGACCACATTGCTATTAGCTACAGGTGGCGTGGTAGCATCAAGGATTGCCGTTCATACTGGACCACCAGTGTGGACTCGGACCACGCGCTAGTCTGTGCGACAGTCAACTTCCAATTTGGGTGTAAGGCACGCGCACGACGAACTCATGTGGACACCGCCTGTTTGATGCTCCCCGCTGTCAGAACCAAGTTCCATCACGCATTGACCAGGGAGCTCGCAGAAGCACCCCCGTCTGATGTGGAGCAGCACTGGAACTTCGTTCGGACAGCACTGTCCTGCGCTACTTCTGAAAGCTGTCAACCCACCCGCGCTTCGCCACGCTCTTGGATCTCGGCCCAGTCACTTGCTTTAATCGATCACCGTCGAACTTTACCCACCGGCACTGAACACAACCGTGCCCGGAGAGAATTCAATACCCGCTTAAAGGCCAGCTTAAGGAATGACCGCGAGTTCTGGTGGACGCAACGTGCTTGTGAGATGGAGGTTGCAGCCGCATCGGGTAATACTCGCAAACTGTTTCAGTTAATTAGAGACAACTATGATTCCGTGACACCCACAATTTTGTACTGGGTGTCGTCAACTCTACAGAGGAGTTCAGCCCATTTATTTCTAATGCTACACGCGTTTGTATAGAACAGAAGAGCACTATCATGTGGGGCCAGACTCCCGGTGTTAGGGTTACCTAAGAGCTCTTTGTCCTCGGGCGTAATGCCCGAGGCTGCTTCGCGTTTTTTGAAGGCTGAATTTCATCAAGAGATACAGCATTCGTTTTTGAAACAGACGACAACTCCTGGCATCTAGTTTCATCTTCATGGTCTGAGTCACTACAACTCATCCACGATTCATCCTCTAAAGGACGTAGCACGACAGTGGCACTCTTCAATGTTGGAGTATAATTCTCCTGTGTTAGCGTCGTCGCCACACTGTTGTCATTTTCTAAGTTTCGCCTCGGGAGCGAATTTGGTGAGCTACGATTTACAGCTAACGTTGACTTTCTAGCTCTAATTGGGCTAGAAGTTTTCAAGTGTGCCGGGGTGTCAGGTTGCACGATGCATTTTCCCTCGACGCAGTTAAGTTTCTCTGCTTTCGAAAGGAAGTAGTCGCGATCACATTGCTTTGTGAATTCGACTACAATTGGCCGCGGCGATCTGGTAGATGTGTCATTTGGGCCACCCCTCCATTTCCCGACCCTGTGAACTCGCTGGTGAACAGAAATTTATTTTCATTTTTCCAGCATCATTCATAACGAGGTGCTTCCTAATTACAACCTGGATAATTTCTTAGCGTCGCGGTCATTAAGGATATCCAAATCACAATAAGAAAAAAACGCTTTGGCAGTGGTGGTTGCTTCTTTGCAACTTTCCACTGAAAGAAATTCTGAACGCTCGATTGGCTCGTTAGCCACTTACTGTCATGTGCAACTGAACTGAAATGTCCTGTTTAACACCTTGCTACGCAAAGGCATTCCGCGAAAGTATGTCAACATACTGCGTTCACTTTATTCTCATGCATTCGGATGCGTTAGGGTTTACAACGACCTTTCACTCAAATTCCCCACCAAAAGTGGCGTCCAACAAGAATGTCCGATTGCTCCGTTTTTTATCAAGTTTGTAATTGATGCCATCATGGAATTATGCAACGAAGGAACCCCAGATTTCGGCGTTAACATAATGGCAGGAGGCAAGCTTCTCGACTTGGACTATGCTGATTATATAGTTCTGCTCTTCGACTCGCACAAAGATACACAGGCGATGCTGAACAAGCTAGCTAGTGTTTTGCCTGCATTTGGAATGCGTTTTGCACCTTCTAAATGCAGTGACCTGCTGCAGGACATAGACTTATCAAACAGTACTTTATTATTTGACGATCAGACGCTCGAAATTGTAGATCGTTTAACGTATCTCGGTAGTTGTATCAATAGTTCTGCATCGTTACATGACGAGGTCTCGGTATGCATTTCTAAAGCGACCGTTTGCCGGTGATATTAAAATATGGAAACGTGTCAGGTCTGTTACTAACTGTATGGCTTTACAACGGGATCTGTGCACCTTATTTCGTTGGTCCCAGTCAAATGAGTTACCATTTAATCCTGCGAAATGTAAAATGCTTCGGCTTGACACGCAAGCTCTAGTCTGGACCACCGCAGAAAATGATCTCGGTATGTGGGTGACGTTTAACCTTAAACCTGGACATCATTACCAGACAGTGTACAATAAAGCCTGCCGTATCTTGAGTCTTCAAAAAAATAAATTCCGAATTTTCACGCCCGAAAGTTTATCCTGGTTAATTAATACGTATGCACGTCCTGTTATGGAATATTCCATTCAAGCCTGGACACCATGTCCTGGGCAACTTGACAGTAACATCGCCCACGTGCATTCTCTGACTGTGCGGCACTTTGCCTGGATCAGGCTTGTGCTTTCATGCCATGTCATTCATACCATGGCCGAGGAAGGATATTGAATTACTTGACAGGATTTATTTATCCGAAATAAATAGTTCCGTAGTAATGTTGATATAGAGAAGCAGATCAACCTACATAGGTTACGCTGGTTGGGTCACGTTTTATAGATGCCGGAACACCGACTTCCTAAAGGGATTCTTTTTGCGACGCCACATCCTGATTGGCGTAAATCTCGGGGTGGCATAGGCAGTTAAATACCCTTACAAGTAACCTTTCTAAAGTCGGCGCAGCGCGTCTTCCAGGCTGGTGTCCCCGCGATCATATATCGCAATGGTTAGCTACGCTTCAGGATATGTCCCGAAACCGTGTTCAATGGCGGTCTTGCACTAAGCATATTCTTGGAGTGTTTGCTTAACCTTGTATGTTGTCAAGCGGAGTGACGAGAAAAGCTTGTTATGATGCATGACAGTGAAAGCCGTAAGGAAGCTGCCGTGCTGATGTCGCTCTACTAGTTCACGAAACTTGTTTAAATGCATGTCCCATTCGAGGTGTAGGCACCTCTTCCCAGTTTGTTTGTGCTTACTCTTTTATAGAATCCGTAGCTATTTAAGTCCCACCCTTTCCCATCTTCTAGTATTTTCCTTTTTCATGACTGTGTCATTTAAGATTTCAGTACCTGCTACCGGTGTAACGTTGTCTGTCATGATGATGATGATGACTACCTGTTGAATAGAATTATGATGTTGTTAATCTGTTTTACTAAAAGGGTGACAAGCACAAATTAAGCAATTACCGGCCAATATGCTTCACTTCTGTTCTGTCAAAGACTATGGAAAAACTAGTACAACGTGGCCAAAATAGTCATGTTTAACATCGGTGCATAATTATGCCTGCTCAACACGTGTTTATCAAGGATCGATCATATATAACCAACCTCATATCCACAAGAGAGGTTTGGACAGAAGCAAGAGACAATGAGATATCAGTCGACGAGCTTTCCTTAGACTTTTTGAAGGGTTGACACGGTTGCTGAAAATTCGTGAACACGAATAAAGTCATTCTTCTTCTTCTTCTTCTTAACCATCAAAAGCAGCGCGGATGTGCAATCGTGCAGCACTTCTGTGCTGTGCAGCTATCACTGCGCCAAATATAAACTCGTTTCATCTAAGACAACATTACTAGACAGTCGTGCAGCATGGTATGGTATGAAAGCACAAGCCTGATCCGGGCAAAGTGCCGCACAGTCAGAGACTGCACGTCGGCTATGATACTGTCAGGTTGCCCAGGCCTAGACAGATATGAGGGGGAAATAGAAATAGAAATGGTAGTGAGACTCCAGCGTGTTTCAGCATGCAGCTCACTACCGTTGGCCAATCAATTTAGCACGATGTTAGCCGCACAGCACATAAATGCTGCACGATTGCACATCCGTGCAGTACTTTGTGCTGTGAGGCTGACACCGTGCTAAATTGATTGGCCAGGGATAGTGAGCTGCATGCTGAAACAGGCTGGAGTCTCGGTACCATTTACTGTTCTTTTTTCTTCCTCATATCTGTCTAGGTTTGGGCAACCTGACAGTATCTTAGCCCACGTGCAGTCTCTGACTGTACGGCACTGTACCTGGACCAGGCGTGTGCTTTCGTATCGTACGCAGATGTGAGTGGTTTTATTTATATGCTGAGCTTCGAAAAGGTTCAGGACGGCCACCTACTATGATGGATGCTGCGGGATACGAACTAAAAAGATTGGAGAGGGAGGGGCAGGAAATGAATAAAGAGTAGGAGAGGCAGTAGCTTGTTTTCGCTTATCCACCTCGCTGTATCCAAAGGTAAGCAATTCGATTTATCGTGCGCGACGGCCGATGCAACATGGACTTGGATTATCTTTGTGATTGTCACGGTGGTATGTGGGATGGCCAGGTCGCCCATGCCCAGACAAGAGAATAATTAGGGTTATCGATCAAAGCCTCTGGCTAAAAACCCTTACCCATAAGGCAGCGGACTGAGACCGTGTTGCCTGTCTTCTATTAATTAACCTGGGATTTGGTTGAAAGAACGTGCCTCGGAGATGGAAAGAGCGTCAGCTATGAGTAACCTGCGGAAGCTTTACCAATTGATTAGTGTTAGTGCCCCTTAGCCACAAGGCCTGAGTGAAACCATCATCGAGGTTGATGGTTCGCGCATAACGAACCTTTACAGGCGTTTAGAAAAATTGAGAGAATATTTTAATCAACACCCTCCCTCGGACACCGTAAACAAAACATCGCACCTCGCTAGGTTCCAGTCTCCCGCAATGGTGTTATACCTGAACACAAGTCTGGATCCATACATACAGTATCCACTTATATACGTATGTGCGCACGGAATCAAAGCGCAGCAAATCGGCCAAACTACTATTGAACTAGGATACTGAAATAACTATAATCGTACTTTTTAATGAATGTTTGATTGGAATCATTAGCCCATTAACCCCCTATTTCGGTTAAGAAACGCATATGCGATTAATTATGCCACTAATCGCGATGATTGTGTCGTAACGCTCTGATACCGTTTGTGAATAGCTTAGAATCGTTTTTCATGCATCATACGAACCTTTGTTAATCGAATAAGAATGCTGATGCCCGGTGTTGTCACCAATAATTTTCCACGTATCTCTTTTACAGCTCTACACTAATATTCTCTAAAGCTTCACAATGTTACAGGTATGTGTCCCTCGATTCACTCACATTTGAAACAGTTTTTTCAAATTGCTCGCTGGTTAACACCACCAACCAGAAAACTATGCAGTCTGCAAAGAAGTACAGTTCCAGCCATTCGATTACCGTTGATTTGCCCGGTTCCGCAAATTTTTCCTCCTATGAAACTCCCACGTCCACTTCCTTTTCATGCGGTTGACCTGCCATTGCCCATAGCAAGTTGGATTGAACCGAATACCGATTTGAATAGCCCCATCGAAGCTAAAAACGATATAAAAAACCGCCGCCGAAAGATGAAAAAACATTTGAAGAGAAAATGGGTAAAATCTCATCAAGGCCTAATAAAGAAAACTGAGTTGCAACAGCAGAAAAAAGAAGAGCGCAAAATACAGCAGCTTTTTGCCTTTTGGCGGGAACGTTCAGATGCCTGGGATCCGAGGTCTAAAATAGAACGACAACTGCACATGGCTCGACGGTCGGGATTTTACATTGATATTTTGAAAACTCGCGGCAGTCCGCTCTGTAAAGATGAATAGTTTTTCTGAATAAACATAATATACTCATGTGCATTTCTCTGTCAGCTTTACCACCTCACTCGTTAAATAATATTACATTTTTAGCCTCCGCCATGAATGATTCTGTTGAATTAACCCCAGATTCCGCAAACCCCATTAACATGACAAAACGTGGACAAGAATCTTTGCAAGATTTACTCACAGGTCTTCGTGACTTGATGCTACCTTTCTACGCCTGTATGGATCCTAAGAAACGCAGTCCGGTAACAACCCACCAAGCGTTCGCTGCCGTTCAACAGTGCCAAGAAACGATGCAGCAAATGCAGCAACACAAGGCGATTCTGAAACAGGTCAGTTTTTGGCACGGAGAGAGTTGTCGTTTCACAACTAACGGATTTCTTTCTTAATAAAATTAAAAGTTTGGAGCAGCTTAAAATAGCGCCTAGTCTTCGACTGCACAGATATCCAGTCTTTTTCGCATGTCTGTTTAGGATCCGACGACTTTACAGTATCTCTCCTAACTTACAGTCTATGAATGTGCAGCACATTTCCAGGCTTGCTGTTGACATGAACTTACGGTTGAAATTTCGGATTCATCGTGGTTTTTTCTACTCAGCTGGGCATTGGCTTATATACCTATATTTGCTCAAGTCTAAACAAATATATAAACAAACAACAATTGTTGCGAGACTGTAGCGTGCTATCACCAACAGTTCACTAACGGTGAATCAATTTATCACAATTATTTGCACGGTATAAAAGTACTGCTACTCAATATAATGTCATCAAGACAACGTAGATCACATGTTTAACTTAAAACATACAGTCGTCTTCTATGATTGTCATTTTTGTATACCGTATCACGTTCAGCTGTTGTAGTAGAAAATCAGGCACTACACTCAATTTTTTGAGGTTGTTGATGACAGTTTTCATTATTGGTATGGAGCGTAGGTCTGGGAGCCAGGCACTACGGTGAGTTTCTTCATTTCAGTCCCTACCATGCTCTGTAAATAATGCGCGGTACATGTCTAAACATCACAAACGAGATATCATTGACATTTTTATTAGTTCGTGGCCTTTTGGTCCTAACACCTATTAACGACAGTAATTGAGTTGAAGCGACCAAAAATGTGCATCACGACGATGTAATTTTTCATCTCTGGCTCCAAACCTTGTTTTCATGTATTAGCATTGAACACAGTCACATTTTAATTTTTATGTATTCCGCTCAATTTTGAATTTGAGAAGAAACTTTTTGGTTCTCAAAGTTAGGTATAACACTAGGATTTCTGTTTCAATGGCGTTACCTCGATGGTGCTGTTGTATCTATTCGAAAAGTGTATTAAATATCTCAAAGCTGTAGAAATTTCAACTAAGTGTGCATTCAGTTTCCACGATTTCACCAGTATTTTCAAATTCCAATATCTCATTGTTTTTTTTAATGAGTAGCAATCAAGCATCACTACTGTTGAGCAGCCGTTTTACTTTTCATGATAGAGCATTCTGTTATACCATTTCCACTAATACTGCAGCTGTTCTGCACTATTGATAGAGGCTGAGCCGGCTTATGGTTGTCTAGTAGCGTACTGATTCGTCGTCTATAGCACTGACGTGTGCTTTGTACACACGATCTCAACGACGTATTTCGAAAACAGAATAGTCGGAGTAGCTATATTAGTTCGACGATGTTTTGATATTGTCTTCTACATTGATTTAAGACACCCGTACCACGCTGTAGGGATGCGCAATCATGCGTACTTCTGTGCTGTGCGGCCAAAACTGTGCCCAATTAATTTGCCACCGGTAGTTATCTGCGCGCGGAGACACGTTGGTGTCTCGCTGTCATTTCTCACATCTGTCTTGATGTGGACTCTATTTGCAAATTCGAGGATAAATCCTCATTTGTATATTGAAATTTAGCTTTCATGTGGGGACTCAGCTAAGTCCCACAGTCGGTGCAACGCAGCACTGGCAACCGTTTAGAATATTTATGCCACATTCCAATAAGAGCAGGATGGTAGATTGTTGTGTCAAGTCTGATATTAATAAGTAGTATATGACGTTCGAAAAGCAGTACGGAAGCACACGACCGGTTTCGCAGTTATTGCTGTTCATCAAGTATGCGTATACGTGACCTGACATTCGAACGCCGTTCTGAATTTGTGCGAAACCCATTTATTTGCAAATTCGAGGATAAATCCTCATTTGCAAATTGATTTATTCTCGAATTCGCAAACAAATTGGTTTCGCACAAAGTCAGAACGACGTTCGAATGTCAGGTAGCGAATACGCTTACCGGATGAGCAGCAATAACCGCGAAATTGGCCGTGCGCTTCCGTCCTGTTTTTCTAACGTTATATACTACTTATTAATAAAATCTGATTTTACACAAAGAGTTCACCACCGGATAGTTTCGAACTATCGCCGAACTGCTTCAGGTGATAATAAAGTTATTTTGTTCAAGTTTCTGTTTTTCCTGACTCACGTTTGCCTTACATATTCATGTGATTAGAGAGGGTTGATCGTGATAATTTTCCCTAACATTAACTTCGCATTTCCACTTGACAACCATTCCATTACTGCACGTGTAACCGGTTGATAGTATTCATATCAGCTTATTACAAACGGCAGGAACCCAGTCGTGAGACATATTTGATCGAAAAATTTACAAATACGATTATTTTTCTTCCGTCTTTTCTTGATCTGCTACACATTAACATTGAATGTTCACTGATTTTATATGGTTCGCCCTATCATCATTACCCAGCATTGTTGTAACACCAAATTACCGGGGATGCTAAAACAGGCGACAAAATTTACCGATTTTACTGACCAATGAGCCGGAGTCATCATCGTGAATAATTGCATCGCATTCCCCGACAATTTGAAGACTAAATATCCTTATATTAAATAAATAATTTGGATTTGGAGAGTAAATGCATACAAATATAGACGAATTTTGATATAAAATACACTTTACGTATAACCAACCGGTGTTGTCATAGTAACATTGCGTGCACAGCGGTAGTACCTATGATAATTTTCGATGCTGAAAATGTAGAGCAATCTGGATAGGCTACAATGGTTGGATCACGTTGTGGATTCCGAAATATTGGTTTGAAAACGGCTCTCTTTTTGACGCCGCTACCCGATTGGCATCGTGGCCGGGTCGGCCGAACCGCAGAATAGCGTAGATAACTAAAGTCCCTAATTAGTAACCTTTCTAAACTGCGCAACTCGCCTAAGCTGGCTTCACGGTGATCTAGTGTAGCGGTGGTTGGTGACATTTAATTCTGTGATTTTGCAGTCTTGCTGAAGGTATCCTGTGTCTGAGTAAGCATGTGCGCTTCTCGAGTGGATTGATTAGTCACCAGGAAGCTGTCGTGATGATGCCGACATATTCATTCACGATAATCGGTTGTTGTTAACGTGGTAGTAGCGAAAGTTCTCAACCCAATTTGTACGCGCATCATCATTAGATATGTGCAACTTATTAGGCTTTTTATTGCTTTTTCTAAGAGCAATACGATCATGATTGTACTGACGGAGTGGATCCGAATTCGGTCCAATTCAAAACGCCGATATGCGCTTGATCATTGAGAATAGGCATGAATAATTTTATTCGCTACTTTAGAGTTCAGCATCGAAAGGCGCCAAGTTGTAATATGTTAACATTATGACTACAGAAATAATGGCCCATATACATAATCGATTGATTGCTATTTAATATAATAGGAGCCTGGAATTGGTAATGGTAGCTTGAGTGGTCACAAGAGCGTAATCCCAAAATCGTGGCAACGGGTATAGGCCACGTAAAGAATCTTTTTTATTTGACGTAATTTTAATTACGGTAATGAGTGTGTTGTTTCATTCGCTGAGCGTATGTTACAAGTTATCTGGCATCAGTTAAACGAATGGAGAGTTTCAGCTCGTATGACTTTGTTTACCTTTAAACGAATATTACCATCAAATGCTGACACCCGGTATAGCTTCAATACTTTTTTCTGAGTTGACAGCTGTGAATGTTACGTAATTTTACAGCTTATAAACTCGTTTCATCTGGACAGTCGTAAAACGAAAAGGTACAGAACATGCTCTGATTATTATCAATCTTTTGAATGCCTTCGCGCGTTGCGTTGTATTCGGTGCAGCATAAGTTTCAATATTTGATTGAACGTTGAACTGACTGGTATCTTCGGTCAGTTGTTTCCAGGTTACCTGCTATCCTGCGTACACGGATGTGCAATCGATCTGTACTTCTATGCTGTGCAACTAACGCCCCGCTAAATTGCTTGGCCACCGGTAGTGAGCCGCATAGTGAAACACGCTAGAATCTCACTACAATTTCTGCTTTTTTTTCTAATATCTGTCTAGGCTTGGACAACCTGACAGTGTCTCAGACTACGTACAGTTCATGGCTGTGCGGCACTTTGCCAGGATCAGGCTTGTGCTTGCATGCTATCTTGCGTCACAACCGATTGATCTAACTCTTTTCTACTAATCCAGGCATTCACAATCGTCAAAACTCACTGCGATAAACTTCCGCCTCTTGACCCGGATACCTCGATTTTATTCAAAAATGAAACTACAACCGCATCAAACGAACCCCAGTCCGAGCTAAACAACAAATCAGCGGAAGAGTTACGTCAGAATCTCGGACACAGACTAGCAGAAGTGAATGCCGAGTTGGATCAGCTTAGGAGAACAATGACGGAAGCCTTGTGGGACTTGAACGATCTTATGAGCCCATTTAATGTCACGTAATAAATGATTTGTATTCATTCTAGCCAAGCGTGTTGCATTATTTTTATATCCTGGAATCACCAGAAATATACCAAATGTAGCAATAATGAAGATGTTTGTATCAAGCGTTTCCCATTGTCCCAGACACCATGATATGCACGAAAAATATTCAGATGTTAATTTTATTTATTTGGAATTACTCTCTGAAAATAGATATTTCGTGTGCGATCCACGAGCAATAAGCATCTTTGTGGATTCGTTCAACAATCGAACTTCACAGACGGCTATGCGTTTACCCAGGCTTAGTACATACGACTCTGCTAGTATCCATGACTCAAAGACACCGGGCTTATAACATCTGAACGAAATGTCAGAGAAGGGACGAAACTTCACTCGATACCCAAGTTCATGGTCACATGTTTGGCATGACCCATGCTGAATAAATCAACGGATGATATGAAATCCACCGCCCCTGCGATATAACCACCGTGTAATGTTCCGAACGAATTTGACTCATTCATAGTGACCTGGAACCGGCATGTTAGACATTTATCAGTCAGTGAAAGCGCCTCAATATTTCTGAAAACGCGATTGAAGTTTTCATCGCCGGATAATGTTTTGATCAATCGATTCACAGAGGCCACTGAACGTATCATTACGTCTGGAAAATAGATGAAAATACATGTGTGAGGTTACGCACAATATCGATGCAGAATATAGAACGTATTATCTAAGAGAATCTAGGAATTAAAGGAAAAAGTAATAACTGGGCGGTGGTGGTTAAGATGTGCAATTGAACTAAGCTGTTGGCACCCACAATTGCTACTTCGCTAAGCTATTTCTAGCCAGAAAACAGAAGCGTCCGATTGCTCAGTTTGTTTGTGTCCACGTAACCCCGCGCCAGGTCAGCGCTACTTGATGGTTGTTTCGCCTATCTCGGCTGCTTCAGGTTACTTTACAAAATAAATCTAACAATTGAGATTGTAGATATTCTGTCAGTGGCATGCCACCGCTGTGCTGAAGTCTCACTGGCAATGGCATTAATGCCTCGAAACTTGGCCGTATATCAGGTTATATGCAATCCTCTACTTCGCGTTATTTTGTCTACATACAGGCCTGTGTTTTCATGTATAATGTTTCATTTATCCGTGGCTGTCAAAACTAGTTCCTCGGGTCAAAAGTTCCGTGCGTTAAGTACCCGGATGCGAAAGGTGTGCTCTTGCTTCTACTTATTTTTATGGTATGAACTGTTGTCCCAAACATAGTTGAAACATCTCTTATTAAAGGTTTCCATTAATCATCCTATTAATAGAGAACACTTACAGACGCTTGTCGTAGACAATACCGCAACACCTTTCATCATGCTAGTGGGGAGCTTCTGCACCCTTTCTAGCTGCCAGATATCCCACTTGTGTCCAGGCCTCCCAGATTGAATACAATACTCTGAACGGAGAATCGTAAAGTAGCATCGTGCAGCTTTCTACAGAAGTGCGTAGTGGGAGATTTTAAAAGTCCTTATAGCTGGAGCAACACATTTCATCACCGATTTGAGGTTTGCGGTGACTACAAAACCTAAGTCTTCGTTCGAATGATTTGATAGGTAATCTATGTATATAACAACCAAAGGGATCCCAGACTAACCTTTAGGGAGACCAAATGTTCATAGGTGCACAAGCCAGGTGGGCCTAACGCATCCAGACACCGTTAAAGATTCATTTGCTGAGAAACGCGTGTATTCAGCTTATTTAGTTTAATCATCATTATGAAGCACAAGTCTGGAGCCAGACAAAGTGCCAAGCAATATGAAGCAGGAAAAGAAGATACGTAAGCGCGTGAAAAAGGAAAAGCAGGCAAGCGGAATGTGCAAAAGCAAATGCGCAAAAAGCAGCTTGTTTTTGTAGTTTCACTGCATGCGATTTTTTGTTTTTTCTTCAAATAATCCCGGATTAAAAATTATGACACAATAAAATACACTGCCGCCACTGACTTCGGTTTGCAGCCAAATCTCGTAAGGTTTCCAGCCAACTATTAGGTGGAGCTGTTGGACCCCACCCTGGCAAACGAATACGCCCAATTGAGCCTAGCGCTACGATGAGTTTCTTCATCCCATGTCATGCGCCATGTCATGGACTGGCCACCCGGTCGTTTCTTCCAGCTTCTGCCAGGATCTGCGAATAAGGCGCAGTACGGTGAACAGTGATGAGGCATTCTTAAAACATGTCCTAACCATCGCAAACGAGCAAGCATCAACATTTCTCTCAGTCCGTGGCCACCTTGTCCTAATACCCGCTTGCAGACATCTATATTTGTAACACGATGCTGCCACCGAGCGAGCAATCCTACGCAGACAATGGATGTCAAAAACAGAAAGCCGACGGACATCGTCCGCTCGGATAGACCAGGTTTCGCAGCAATACATTGGTGTAGCATGCACCACTGCGTTGTATACGGCCTTTAGTATGGAGTGAAACATCGCGTCGACGCCACAAGAGGTGAAGGTTAGCAAACGCTGCACCCGCTTTGCGAACACGATGAGATCTCATCCTCAACACAACCTCCAGCAGAGATACAACTGCCAAGGTAAACAAAGCTGCCGACCAATTCAAGATTAACATCGCACACAGTTAGGTTTGGAAGAAAGCAGCTCCAGTCCTGGGTAAGTGTTTTACACTTGTTAGGCGCAAAGCACATGCCATACCTTGAAGCTTCAAGTGCCAGGCGGTCCAGGGGTTGTTGCATTATATGAGGATCATCTCCCAGAAGTGCGATGTCAACCGCATACTCTAGAGCGGTAGCACTCTCACCCGGCAGAAGTTCAACACCTGCGCACACCAGATCAGCTAAAGCTTTTCTTAGGACATCGTCGATCGCGAAGTGAACAAGGAACGGCGAGATAGGGCAGCGCTGCCGCACACCGCTGAAGATATTGAACGGGGACGAGAATTGTCCGTACGCTCGAACCGTGCTTGAAGTTTTGCAATATAATGCGTTAAAGATCCAAACATATTTCTCAGGCACTCCATATCTCAGCAGAAGTTCCGAAAATTTTCGCGATCGATTGAATCGAATGCCATGGGTTCACAATGAGTAAACACGCGGTTCAGGCAAAATAAAAATATCGAGCAATAAACTTTCGCGTCAGAAAGGATTATCTCTGTTACTCAAGGGTAGAGTCTATAAAGCGACAGTTCGGGCTGTGTTACTATATGGGTGCGAAACCTGGACCTTACGTAAAGAACACATTCAGCGTCTCCAAGTATTTGACAACCGGTGTCTCCGCAGCATTCTAGGAGTTAGCTGTTACAATCGTATGCGCACCGATGCTCCGCAATAATTTGTTTGGTAGTAATGTCGATATAGAGAAGCAGATCAACCTGCATAGGTTACGCTGGCTGGGTCACGTTTTACGGATGCCGGACCACCGACTTCCGAAACAGATTCTTTTTGCGACGCCACATCCTGATTGGCGTAAATCTCGGGGTGGCCAAACCGTCACATGTCATAGGCAGTTAAAAACCCTTACTAGTAACCTTTCCAAAGTAGGCGCAGCGCGTCTTCCAGGCTGGTGTCCCCGCGATGAGATATCGCAGTGGTTAGTTACGCTTCAGGATATGTCCCGAAACCGTGCTCAATGGCGGTCTTGCACTAAGCATATTCTTGGAGTGTTTGCTTAACCTTGTATGTTGTCAAGCGGAGTGACGAGAAAAGCTTGTTATGATGCATGACAGTGAAAGCCGCAAGGAAGCTGCCGTGTTGATGTTGCTCTACTCGTTCACGAAACTTGTTTGAATGTATGTTCCATTCGAGGTGTAGGCACCTCTCCCCAGTTTGTTTGTGCTTACTCGTCTATAGAAGCTGTAGCAATTTAAGTCCCACCCTTCCCCATCTTTTAGGATTTTACTTTTTCGTGGTTGTATGGCAGTTAAGCATTCGGTACGTGCTACCGGTGTATTGCTGTCTTTGATGATGATGATGATGAATCGAATGCCGCTCGGATGTCAAGGAATACCACGATAGTTGGCCTACGAAATACATGGCGTTGTTCCAGTAACTAGCGGAGTGTGAACGTGTATTTTAGGAGCTACTGAAATGAGACTGATACCACGATTATTTTCACAGGAATCGCGCCGTCCCTTTTTGAAAATCGGAGCAATTACTGATTCTCTCCAAGGGATCGGAACGCGTTCCTCAGCCCATATGTTGGCGAACAGCGCTTGAAGTTCGCGAACTAAAGCGAAACCGGCATCTTTGAACAATCAAGGAAGCAAAGCATCAGCACCCGATGGCGCTTAAGGCTCCGGAGTACATTTTAAATCTCTGATTGAGTCGGAGCCTCGAGAGAAATCGGCCATGGGGTAGTGTTCCGTATTCTCGAAATCAGTGGGTGCAGAGGGCCAGTTAAACGGCGCCTCAAAATATTATGCCCATCGCTCCATGCGCCTGTGCATGTTAAAAACTAGCGAACCATCTGCTTCACTTATCAGCTCACTGATGCCTGGTCGGCCGCTTCCAGTAGTTCTGATGAGTTGGAGCAGTTTTCTGAAATTGCATACAGCTACCACAGATTCCGTTTCCGTAGCTTCAGAACTCCACGAACATTCCCTGTCGGTTCTAAAACTGGCAACCAGTTTACGTTTATTAAGCCTTCGTGACGCATCATGTATGCTATCAGCAGAAAGCAACCGACGTAGATCCATGAATTGGAGAGAATTCGCAGAAACCCAGTGTTGAGCTACACAGGAAGTCAGCCCACAGTTATTCAAAGCGGCTGTTTCCAAAGAGGTTTGTATCCGACTGCATTGTTCATCGATACTATTTTTAGAAACTACAGAAAGATGCAAACTCAAATTGGCCTGCAACCTTCGGAGAACCCGGAGATCATTACGCCTGGAAACATTCAACTGACTCATCATCATCATCAAAGACAGCAATACACCGGTAGCACGTACCGAATGCTTAACTGCCATACAACCATGAAAAAGTAAAATCCTAAAAGATGGGGAAGGGTGGGACTTAAATTGCTACGGCTTCTATAGAAGAGTAAGCACAAACAAACTGGGAAGAGGTGCCTACACCTCGAATGGAACATGCATTCAAACAAGTTTCGTGAACGAGTAGAGCAACATCAGCACGGCAGCTTCCTTGCGGCTTTCACTGTCATGCATCATAACAAGCTTTTCTCGTCACTCCGCTTGACAACATACAAGGTTATGCAAACACTCCAAGAAGATGCTTAGTGCAAGACCGCCATTGAACACGGTTTCGGGACATATCCTGAAGCGTAACTAACCATTGCGATATATGATCGCGGGGACACCAGCCTGGAAGACGCGCTGCGCCTACTTTGGAAAGGTTACTAGTAAGAATTTTTAGCTGCCTATGCCATGTGACGGTTTGGCCACCCCGAGATTTACGCCAATCAGGATGTGGCGTCGCAAAAAGAATCTGTTTCGGAAGTCGGTGGTCCGGCATCCGTAAAACGTGACCCAACCAGCGTAACCTATGCAGGTTGATCTGCTTCTCTATATCGACATTACTACCAAACAACTTATTTCGGAGAGCATCGGTGCGCATACGATTGTAACAGCTAACTCCTAGAATGCTGCGGAGACACCGGTTGTCAAATACTTGGAGACGCTGAATGTGTTCTTTACGTAAGGTCCAGGTTTCGCACCCATACAGTAACACAGCCCGCACTGTCGCTTTATAGACTCTACCCTTGAGTAGCAGAGACAGTCCTTTCTGACGCCAGAGGTGACCTAGGTTGCGGAATGCTACGGTCGCTTTAGAAATGCGTGCCGAGACCTCGTTATCTAACGATGCAGAATTATTGATACAACTACCGAGATACGTAAAACGATCCACAATTTCAAGCGCCTGATTGTCAAGTAATAAAGCCTTGTTCGATAAGTCGATGTCCTGCAGAAGAACACTGCACTTAGAGGGCGCAAAACGCATTCCAAATGCGGGCACAATACTAGATAGCTTGTTCAGTATCGCCTGTGCATCTGTGTATGAGTCGAAGAGCAGAACTATGTCATCAGCATAATCCAAGTCGAGAAGCTTGACGCCTGGCATTATGTGAACTCCGAAGGCTGGAGCACCGTCGCTGCATAATTCCATGATAGCATCAATTACGAAATTGAACAAAAACGGAGAAATCGGACATCCTTGTCGGACGCCACTTGTAGTGTTGAATTTGGGAGAAAGTTCGTTGTAAACCTTAACGCATCCGGATGTATGAGCATAAAGTGCGCGTAGTATGTTGACATACTTATGCGGAACGCCTTTGCACAGCAAGGTCTTAAACAGGACATTTCGATCGACTGAATCAAATGCTCCTTTGAAGTCTAAAAAGATGGCTATTGTCGGCTGTCGATAGGTGTGCCGCAGTTCTAATATCCGTCGAAGAGTAAAAATGTGGTCGACACAGCCTCTGCCAGGCCGGAAGCCAGCTTGCTGCTCACGGATCTGTGATTCCCTATGCGATGTTAATCTTCGAAGACATATGGACGCTAATAATCTCGTAATGATGGGAGTGAGACTTATCCCACGGTGATTAGAGCATGAGCTTCGCACACCTTTTTTAAATATAGGTATGATAACTGATTCGCCCCAACTCGGAGGGACGGATTCTGACATCCACACTTCACGGAGGAGATCTCCTAATGTGCTGATTAGTACTTGGCCACCTTCTTTGAACAAAACAGGCGGTATGTCATCGGGGCCAGCAGCTTTGAATCGTTTCATGGATTCGATACATGCTTTAATTTCTAAATCATTAGGGGGATCTACGCTAACAGGCCAAGGATCACACTGCCTCAAGTGAGGGAATGATTCTGTTGCAGGCGACCAGCTGAATTGTTCTTCAAAATGTTCGGCCCAGCGTGACAGGCGGCGATTCTTATTAGTGATAAGAGTACCGTCTAATTCCGCTATAGTCTCACTCACTCCTTGTTTCGTAGGCCCAGTCGATCGAATAAGTTGGAAGAGTTTTCGCACGTTACCCGCATTATTTGCTATTTCCATTTCTTCGACCTTATTTAGCCACCACCTTTCTCTGTCTAGTCTTAAGCTCCGTTTAAGTTCATTCCTCACGCGTCTACGCTCTGTATTGTGTCCAGGACCATGAGGTATTTCGCGTCGCTGGTGAAGAATTTCTATAGAGCGCTGTGAAATCCAGTGGGACTTTTGGGTTGGTTGTGCAGTCTCACAGGCTGTTATTGCGGCGGCTCGCATAATCCCTGCAATTTTGTTCCACCTTTCATCGGTAGTTGCATACTGGGCAACTGGGAGTGAGTTACTCAAGGTGGTCCTATAAATGTCTTGAACTGCAGGCTGAAAGAATTTTTCGACAGCAATGCGTTTCCCATTCGAGGGCTTCGCACCGGAGAACTTTAACGAGAACCTACATCGCACAAGAGCATGATCTGAATCTACGCAGGTATTCCAAAAAGAGCGGCAGTCCTCAATGCAACCTCTCCAGCGAGCACTTATGGCGATATGGTCGATTTGGGCCGAAGGTTGGCTTCCATCCGGCGAGCGCCATGTGGCACATTGACATCTTTTATGGCGAAAGGAGGTGCTGCTAATGAATAATCGAGATTGTGCACAGAATTGTATAAACCGTTCACCATTATCTGTGCGTTGGCTTTCAAGACCAAACATGCCACCTAATTGTGATTCAGATGTATCTAAGCGACCTAGTCTGGCATTCATATCTCCTGCTAAGACAACAATATCGGAGCTTTTTGCACGTCGCAAAAGAGCATAAAGATCGTCGTAGAAGGCGTTCTTCTCGTCGTCGGAATTGGTGTTAGTTGGAGCGTAAGTTGCTACAATAAACAAGCATCTCTGATTAGAAGATTTTGAGTTTGGTCTAATATTAGTGGCTAGTCTAACTGCGCACATCCTGCTATTACAAGGAATCCAATCGATTAGACAGGATTCGGCGCGCGAATTCAGCACTATACCAACACCCGCCTGTCCTGAAAGGGCAGCTACAGAATCACCAGAGCAGCGCAAAAAGTAACGAGTTGAAAGGTTTGGGGCAGTAAGTTCGGTAATTATAGACGGATCATATAAGCGCGTTTCCGATAAACAGCAAACATCAATAGATAGACTATCTAAGGTAAGAGCCAGTGCAGCTTGCTGGCCTATTTGTCTCAGAGTCCTGACATTCATGGCTCCGATGTGAGCAGAGGTCCGTGGTTTAAGAAAGTGATCTGTAGATTCGCGAACAGAAAATGTTCCAACATGTTCAGCGCGGTCTTTTCTAAAGCTGGGATTGACAGACGGAGAGTTGTTAAGAGTGGATGGGGGAGGGGAAGGGTCGGAAACAGTTTGAAGAGTAGGGCCAGCAGTAGCTTGTTTTCGCTTACCCGCCCTGCTGTATGCAGCAGGTAAGGCGACCCTGTTTATCGTGCGCGACGGCCGATGCACTATGGAGTTGGTTTTCGTAGTAATAGTCATGGTCATGGTTGTATGCGGGCTGGGATACTGCCAGGTCGCCCATGCCTAGACAGGAGAACAATTAGGGTTCTCGACCAAAGCCTTTGGCTAAAAAGCCTGACCCACAAGGCAGCGGGTTAGGTTGAGACCGTGTTCGTCTGACCTCTATCCATTGACCTTCCTGGTATGAGTGACTCTGAAGGTGCTCGGAGAGCACCACCCAGCATAGCTCAATGGGTCATAGAGGTACACAAACCATCGCACCACGTTAAGGTCCAGTCTCAGCGCGATTCAACTGACTAGGAACGTTTCTACGTTTCCCGCCAAAACGCATCGAAAGCTTAGCGCAGACTAACGCATGATCTGACTCGAGATAGGTGCCCCAGTATGAACGGCAACCTTGCACACTCCCTCGCCACGAGTAGCTGATAGCAATATGGTCAATTTGCGTGAAAAAGGCCGCCGATGAAGATTTCCAGGTGGTGGTGGGTGAAAGCACAAGCCTGATCCAGGCCAAGTGCCACACAGTCAGAGACTGCACGTGGGCTAAGATACTGTCAGGTTGCCCAGACCTAGACAGAGGGGGAAATAGAAACGGTAGTGAGACTACAGCGTGTTTCAGCATGCAGCTAACTACCGTTGACCAATCAATTAAGCACGATGCTAGCCGTACAGCACATAAATGCTGCACGATTGCGCATCCGTGCAGGTGGAGCAGTGACGCTTCGAATGGCGGAAGTTAATGCTGACAAGGTAGAGTCTGTGCCACTCACGAAATGCTCGTTTAAAGACAGACGGCCTACACGTGCGTTCATGTCTCCAGCTAAGACCACGATGTCACTTCTCGATGCAAGTCTAATGAGTTCTTGTAATCTTCCATAAAACTCATCATTGTCAAGTTCATAACTACAATTAGTCGGTACATTAGGCAGCAACCACAAACAGGTTGCGGGATTGATTGCGAAATCGGCCTCTCTTGCACGAACCCTGTAGTCTTACTGGGATCCAGTCTAACATTGTGTGGAAAGCAAGCAAGCGGAAAATGCAAAAGGAAATGCGCAAAAAGCAGCTTATTTTGTTCATTAAAGTTAATATAATAATAATTTACTGGAGAAAAGATTAGTACACACATAATAACATACACTGGTGCCCCTGACTTCGGTTTGCAGTCATATCTCGTAATGTTTCCACCCAACTTAGCCTAGTGCTACGGTGAGCTTCTTCATCCCAACGCGCTACGTCATGGACTGAACACCCGATCGTTTCTCCCAGGCGCTGCGAATAAGGCGCGTTATGGTAAACTGAGAGTAGGCATTCTTAAAACATGTCCCAACCATCGCAAGCGATTAAGCATCAGCGTTTCTCTCAGTCCGTGGCCACCTGGTCCTAACACCCGCGTGCAGACATCTATATTTGTAACGCGATGCTGCCACCGAATGCGAGCAATCCTACGCAAACAATGGGTGTCAAAAACAGAAAGCCGGCGGACATCTTCCGCTCGGATAAACCAGTTTTCGCAGCGAGAAAGTAGTGTAGCTTGCACCACTGCGTTGCACACTCGGCCTTTAGTATGGGGTGAAACATTGCGTCGACGCCACAAGTGGCGAAGTTTAGCAAACGCTACACCTGCTTTGCGAACACGATGAGATTTCGTCCTCGACACAAACGCCAGCAGAGATCCAACTGCCAAGGTAAACTAAGCGCTCGACTAATTCAAGAGTGCGAGCATAAGCACTTAGAACGAAAAGCTGTATTTACGGCAACATTATTTAATTCTTAAGCCTAGTGTTTTTAGACATTACTCTACCCACATTGTGGATTTTCCAGATGAGTACTTGGACATCATTGCTCGAATATCTCATTCTTTGATTGGTTTCGGTGAAATACCGGGAAAACAAAAAGAACGCTGTTGCGATTTTTAGGTTCTACTTTTCCGGTTGTAAGTCTTACCGGGATACACAAAACATTTGATCTTACTATCTTCCCGCATTAATGCGGGGTTTGATCATCTCTATCTCAAAGCCATGGGTTCACAATGAGTAAACACGCGGTTCAGGCAAAATAAAAATATCGAGCAATAAACTTTCGCGTGCCCAACTGATTAAAAAGACGACGGACAACTGGTAATTAAAACATAAATTAAACATACCAAAAAGACGTGTACGTTTTGTGTATTTCATAAGTTATATCACTATAAATACATATATATTATTTTTGTTTTCTGAAAATGGGAAAAATCATTCTTATGCACCGCAAAGAACTCCTGCTGCCGTTTGTCCAACCCTTTTCAATTACCTGCCAAATGTAGTTCCTCGAGGAGTAAGTTACACGCACTCATTGCTCGGATGCTAATGAAGTGTGTTCTAGATTTTCGTGTAGTATGTAGCTTACTTGAAATCCTGATATATTTTACCAATCGCAAAAGAAAATTGAACAGAGCTGTCCGATTTAATGGAGCTAAATGCTTTAAAAATTTTGAAAGTGTCAAATGATCACACTTAATCAGCCTCCTCTTGAGCAAGAAAAGACCCAAGGTAAGTAAAAGCAGATATATCGGAGAATAAGGAGATCACCTGTACTAGTTTTTTCCGTTTTCAAACAAGAAAGCAAATGTTAAAATTGAAAAACCTTTTCTCATATGACAATAGTGTATTGAGATGTAAGAAGCAAAAAAGCTTTCAAAAACCGCGGGTTCAAGTTCAAGTTGCACAGGGCTGAAGGTGGCTAAAAGCCAATCACGCGCCCAGATTTCCTTCGACGGTATGCGGTTGAGCACCCGGCACTTCGATATCGAGTATACAGTTCGTACTTTTCACACGTTCTTGTTTCCGAATATGGAACAATGGTTTATTGCAGTAAAAAAGCGTACAAGCTTAAAATAACCGCAGGATGGTATGGTGTTTAATAATGCAAGCAAAAGTGAAAAATATGAAGCGAGTGTCATAAGAGGATAATAGAGCGATAGTTTTCGTGGCGTAGGAGCGTAGCTTAAAAAAACCACAGGGTGTTATATACAGTGCGGTGAAAATAAAACAGGGAGTATCATCTAGTACGGGGGCGGGAAGGCCATTTAGCGGGCCACACTCGGTTGGAAATTGCGTCTTCCCAAATTTGCATGGCATCGTGGTTGCGTTGGACCTGTAAACAAGTGAAACAGAAAGTTAAATGGAGTACGTGCTAGGCATCAAGGGATTTTGTAATGGAGTTCTTGAAAGAAGGAGTCGATTTTGTGTTTAAACACGGTTAAGGAAGGAGCCGATACCACATCCTCTGGTAATTTGTTCCAAAGAGCACAAACAAGCACAGAGAAAAAGTACTTTCGGCAGTTGATACGGGACTGTTTCAAGCAAAGTCTGTGGGAGTGACCGCGCAAATGCATTGTCTCGGTATTGCGGGAGAATAGGGAAAAGCACGGGTGGGTTGGTGAGGACATGATCTGATAGAGATAGATAAGATCATCACGGGTCCGGCGATACTGCACAGAAAACATTTCTAATATTTCCGGTCGTTGGGGATATGGAGTGAAGAACAATCCTCTGACAAGTTTCGTCGCACGCCGTTGAGGTGCCTCCAACAACTTTTGGTCTTTGATCAACCATGGGCTCCAGGCCTGGATAGCATACTCCAAATGTGGCCGAAGGAACGCCTTCAAAAGAATAGGAAAACATCGTGGCTCAAAGTGGTTGAATGCTCTGCGCAGGAGACCCAAAATACTATTGGCAGTGTAGGCCATTTTTCTACAGGTGGCTGAGACGGATAACCTAGACTCAACAATGATTCCAAAGTCACGTTCAGCGTCTGACTACCAAGATGATAGTGTGGAGTACTGCCAGCGCGAATAGATAGGACACGGCATTTCGATACGCTAAAGGGGAGATTATTCGTGACTGACCATAAGTGGAGTGTGTTGAGGTCCGCTTGCAGTAGATCCATGTCAGTACGGCTGTAAATCGTTCGCCATATTTTGACATCATCTGCATACAGCAAGACAGGGGAATGAAGGGAACGTGTAAGATCGTCCACAAAGATGAGGAAAAGATTCGGTCCTAAAACAGAACCCTGCGAAACGCCACTACGGGTGGCAAACGGGGTTGAGAGAGAGCCGTTAACACGCACACGTGCCGATCGTTCATGGAGGTAACTTTTTAACCACGACAAGAGCTTGCCGGAAATTCCCAGCGAAACAAGCTTCTGCAGAAGTATCCGGTGGTCGACTCTGTCAAAGGCCTTGGAGAAATCCAAATAAATCACATGGACTTCCCGACCTTTATCGAATGCGGTCGTCCACTGATCGCGAGCAAGCATAAGATTTGTAAGGCACGATCTACGACGGCGAAAGCCATGTTTATTATCGGATAAGAGTTGAAATGTGTCAACGTGATGCCGTAATGCGTCCACAATAATAGATTCCATTATTTTGGATACCACGGACAATAGGGTGATGGGGCGATAGTTACTGACATCAGAGCGTGAACCACCCTTGTAGATAGGAGAAATGGATCCACATCTCCACTGGACGGGAACACAACCAAGAGAAAAAAGATGCTGAAAAAGGTCCGTCAAAGGGTAGCATAAAGAAGCAGCACATTCGCGCAGAACTCTAGGGTGAAGCGTATCAGGACCAGCAGAACTAGAAGGGCGCAGGGATATGAGCTTGCCGAAAATAGCGGCAGGTGTAAAAGTGATGTCTGAAAGTTCGAAAAGTGATGAGGTTGAGTTGACAGGTACGGAAAGCGATTTACTGGAGGGCTCAAAAATTGAGGCATAGTAAAGGCGTAGTGCTTCAGCTGCTTCCCTGGCTGTCTGGATAGGGCCCAACGGCGTTTCTAAAGTTGTTATGCCAGGTTTGACATGACGTAAACGATTGACAAAGCTAAAGAGCCGTTTTGGGTTATCAGCAAAGGCACAAGAAAGTTTGTAGTGGTGTTTTAAACGATCTTCGCGGATGAAAGCCGTGGATTGGTTTCGATACATTCGATGGCGTTCCCACTGTCGATAGGAAGGGGAGTGGACATAAATGGTCCATTCTCTATTCCGCTCGCTAATGAATTTTCGATTGCGGCTACGTAGTGGAGTTCTCCTGTGCTTCCGTAGTGGAACAGCTTTAGTTACCGTGCATGAAGCAGTTAGTTGTAGTAGTCGGGAGAAAAAACTCAACCATGCATCGTCAGCTGATAGGTCGGCACTTAAATGCCAGTCCTGATTCAGAATAAGAGTGTTTAACCTGTTGTAGTCGGTCCACCTCCATGTGAACACTGAGCTATCTGCAATCTTGTCAGCCCAGTAGAATAGCTGGGAATGTAAGAATACATGATTACTGCGCCCAAGCGGTGCACGACGTTCGACACATTCAATCATCAGTTCATCGTCTCTCAAAATTAGATCCAGTAAAGATGGCGTATCATTAGAACGAAAACGGGTGGGTTCAGTGGAATGGTTGAACAATGGATGTGTGTGGAACAGATCTAGTAACTTTGTACCGAAATGACCATCTGGATAAGGACGATCGAACAAATTTGGAAGATTTAAGTCCCCCATGATGAGAACATGTGTGTGTGTGTGTGTGTCTGAAGGAGTACACGATTCAGGTAACTTAGCAATTGTTCATCGTCTTCGTTAGAATTACTCGGGGGGCGATAAATAACTACAACTATGATTGATTCAAAACTGGAAATTTGTAAAGTGCAACTTAAAGTATCAGAGTATTGCATGACAGAAGTAAAAAGTTCAGTACATTGAATAGAGGAATTGACGTAAAGGGCTACGCCACCACCAGGCGATGGTCTATCGGATCGAAAAACGTTCATGTTCGGGATATGAATTTCATAGTCAAGATGGCGTTCGTTCAACCAAGTTTCAGTTAGTGCAATAATATCATAAGGACAGGTGGAAACATGGAACGTTAGTTCATTGAGTTTGCTCAACAGACCTTGAGTGCTTGTATAAGCACATTTTAGGTATTTGCGGTGAATAAGACCAGACATAGCGTTATGGCCGGCCAGAGTAGGGCCAGCTAAATCAAGTTTTTTTGCATAATATCAGAGGAGTTATTCGATGTAAGATCACTTATCTTTGGACTCGAATTTTCAGATAGGAGAGTAGCCAGCGTAGGGTTGTTGGAGCACGTTTCGCTTAGTGTAACAGGGTTTTGCGTTGCGCTGTCAGCCGTGATGGTGAATAAAGTTCGACGAGGTTGATCTGGAAAAATTCGGACACTCGGTGGTGCTGTTCTACGAGCTTAACGCCAGGCATTTAGGACAGTAGACAACATCTCAGAGCTCAGGAAACAAACTTTCAGCAGTCGCGGCGAATTTCCATTGTAAGTGGTTGGACAAGGGAGTCGGTACAGGGACACTGTTGTGACTGGTTCGCAATTCATATGCAGATAAAGAAAGCGCCATTGGGCGTGATCGTGCTCTTTACGTTCGGTTTCATTCTCGCTGTCACATTCTGGTACTCCATGAACAATGATGGCTCTAGGAGTGTCTTGTCGTTGCACATTTGGAGGACGATTTTTTGCGCGTTCTATCCAGGGTATATTGGGATAGATACGAGAGGGCGAAGCTTCGTGTCGCAGATAATGTGCAGACAATTGAACACTCTGATCCATCTGATCGTTATTTTCCAAGTCGACGCGCAGCAGACGTGGTTGGTCAGAGTGAACAGAAGATGGGTGACGTGTGAGTCTCGTTAGGCATAACGGTTTGATAACCTGGATCTTCATGGAAGTACACAAGCGTTTCCACTGAAGTAGATCATGGGCTTGTTTAGCATTGAACTGCGATTCAGCAGACTCAACAACGTTGGTGCAAATAACACAAAAATGTTTCAACGTTGACTTGATTTGTTTTGGCATACGAAGAGGACATGTTTGCTTTTTGGTCGGTGTAGTAGCAGTGAGAGTTTCTGCAATGGGTTTAGAGGTGGCATTACAAGGGAAGGGGGCGGTTGTTTCTAAATTCGCAGAAGGATTTATTGCAGTGGATAAATTGAGACCTTTTTGAAGCTGAGCAAGCTCCAAAAATACGCGGTTAAGTTGAGACTCGACATGACAGAGTCGGTTTTCCAGTATACTACGTGATGCGAGCTCCGTATTAGTAGTCGGAGTAAGATGAACAGTAGACACACATGCTGGGGATGTGCGCATTGGAGTGGTTTGCGGGGTGTTTGCGAGTGAATCTGGATGGCGACGGAGACCTTCAAGATAAGGGAGACACGATGGGCAAATATAATTCAGTGGTGAAGACGAGAAAGATTGTATTACAGCTACATCGAGGTGCGTTAAATTAGGAACACAAGAGAGATGCGATTTCATGCAGCAGAGTGAGCAGATCACAATCTTAGATCGGGCGCCGACACGTCGGTGAGACACAAGGACAAGAAGACAACTTTGACGGGGTCGAATAACACATTCCAGGAAGGAAGCAAAATATTCCAAAGTGGATAGTTTAACGAAAAACTAGAAAATTATCACGTCGGAGAAAAAATTCAAACCGCGCGCGATCAGTACCATAAAAATATCTGGAAAGTAAGGTAGGGTTTCTCTTCACCAGCACGGTGAGAGATCAGCTTATTCAGGAAACAATGCAATAATATGCGTGAACAATGTGTGGTGTATGAAATCACTAGCCTAGTTGAGGTAAAGTGAAACACAGTCATACACTGCATGTGGGCTAATTTACAGTCAGGTTGTCCAGGCCTAGACAGATATGATAAAAATGTAAAAATACGTTTTTTTTTTAAAGTTTTTTTATTAGACAATATGCGAAAATATGATAGACCATTTACCGTCTAATTCCTTTCAAAGCTCAACACATTAGGGAGGCTTACTATACAATCTGGGAGCTTATTTCAGAAGTTGACCACACGGTTGCTGAAAAAGTGCTCACGTGCCAGCAACCAGGGCCTACTCTTAAGAAGTTTCATGGAATTACCCCTTGTAGCTGCTTCAGGTGCAAGTTTAAGGATTTCAGTAATATTATCACCTGTACGACCCTTTAGAATCTTGAAGGCTTCTATTAGGTCACTTCGCAGCCGCAGTCTCTTTAGTGAGAACAAACCGAAGTCCTTGAGTCTAGTTTCATAAGTTTTACCTGCCTTACCTTCAACCATCCTAGTCGCAAGGCGCTGGACCATTTCGAGACATGCTATATCCTTCATTAGGTACGGTGCCCAGGAATAAACGCAGTACTCCAAGTGAGGCCGCACGACTACTTTGTATAAGGGAATGAAGATTGAAGGTTTTCGGCAAGATAACGCTTAGCGAAGTCTGAACAATTCTCTGCGAGCCTCGTTTGCAGCTTCGGCACATTGAGTAGTCCATTTAAAATCGCCTGTTATAGTAATGCCAAGATCCTTCACTTTCTGAGTAGCCGCTATTCTGATAGTTCCTTCACCAACTTCTAGTTGGGTTGTCGCTAAATCAATCGTCAGAAGACAGCTCTTCCCCAGGTTTAGTGGCAAGTCCCAGGTCTTTGTCCACTTGATTACTTTTTCTAAGTCAGAGATAAGCGTATCTCTACTTTCGGTTCCTAGGATCTCAACGTCATCAGCAAACAGGAAGCAGCATGAACTCAAGCACGCTGCCAGGTCGTTTACAAAAATAAGAAAAAGTAATGGACCAAGCACCGAGCCTTGAGGCACTTCACTGAGAATCAATGATTCCTGCGAGCACTCCCCTGCAATTCTAACATAGTTAGTGCGATTAGTTAAGAAGCTGTCTAACCATCGATGTAGGTCTCCTGTGACGCCACACATACTTAGTTTGTGCAGAAGGTACCTATGGTTCACCGAGTCAAATGCCTTTTGAAAATCAAGATAGCAGACTTCGACTACTCTCCCTTCATCGAGGCGTAATGTCACTTCGTCCAGAAAGCTTAGAGGATTGGTTAGGCAGGACCTTCCTTTCCAGAATCCGTGCTGGGCATCGGATAGTGAGGAATTGGCTACCAAATGTTTACATACCTGGTGCCGAATGATTTTTTCCAAGCAATTGCAAAGAATGCTTGTCAGGCTTACTGGCCTGTAGTTGCGTACATCCGAAATGGGACCCTTTTTGTATATGGCTATTACCGCCGCTCGTTTCCAATCATCCGGTAGTATACCCTGGAGTAATGTAGCTTCGAAAAGATTTCTGATTGCAAGGCTAACTATATTCGCGAGCGGTTGAAGAATAGCCGGATGTATGCCGTCGGGGCCAGCTGACTTAGTTTTGTCCAGCTGCGACAGAACTGTGGTGACCATTTCCTGATTAACCGCCACCGAGCTAAAGGGAGGTGCTCTGCACTCGTGAGTTTCTAAACAGTTACCTGAATCGCGCCGATAAACACTGCAGAAGAATGAATGCAACGCATCGGCTTTTTCCGGTGCAGTCAAAGCCGTATTGCCATCGTCCAGCACTACCGTACCTATTTCTTCTCTTAATGATCGCTTGGACTGAACATAGCCATAAAAAGCTTTCAAGTTAATCTTTGCTTTTTTGGCAAGTCGGGATTCGAAGTCCCTTTTAGCTTTCCTTTGCAACGCAACAGCTGTATTTCTGGTCTGTATGTACTGCAGTCTAGATCTGTGAGTTCCACAGAATTTGTACGCCCTCCAGCTACGGTCACGGCATCTAATAGCCTTGCGAATAGACGCGCTCCACCAGGGTGGTTTTCCTCTCGTTCTCACTGGTTGTAGAGGATCAAAATCATCCTGTAGTTGTAAAAGGTGCCCTTTTATAATATTCCACCTGATTTCTACACTAGGTTCTAATTCGTCTGGTTCCCAACTTAGATTCATTGCTTTAGTTGGTAGTTGGACGATGTCCATTCGACCAAAGTTGCTGGACATCTTTACTTGAGGACTAGGATGCACTAAAGTCCAGTCAAGAAGAATTACAGCGTGGTCGCTCTTGCCTAGTCGCGAAAGGTATTTGATTCCATAAATATCTTTTTCATGAGACGATAGAACCAAATCTAAAGTTGACGGAGTATGTCCTGTCCTAAACCTTGTATGTTCCCTGACATGTTGATAAAAGGCCCCGACATGAAACCAGTCTAGATATTGCGACTCAACTGACCCTGATGAAGAAATTTCAGTACGCCAATCAATGCCCGGGAGATTGAAGTCTCCGACAATTTAGTACTGCGTTGCAGTGACCATTTTAGTACTCCAATGTGCCATCAGTAATGGTCGGTCTAATGATGAAGCAGTCGGGCTTCTATAAGCACATGCAAGTGCCAGTTTTCTTCTAGCGACAGTAAGAAATACCGATGTTAGTTGGATTGAGTGAAAAGCGATCTTCATCGATGTCTCACTGTGGGGGAGATCTTCGTTTATCATAATTGCCACTCCCCCTCCCGTAGCACCAGTATCCCTATCCTGACGATAGATGGAATACTTAGTTGATACAAATGACGGAACATGATCAGCTGGTTTCAACCATGATTCGGAGATGGCAATTATGTCGACCTGGTTTTCCAGTGCAGCAAGCTGCAGCTCACCTCATTTATTACGTATACTGCAAGCATTTGTGTTACAGTACACGGGTATTTATATTCTGCGCACATTTTAAACAAACTTTACTCTGGGTGGGAGCAACCCGTTTTTTGAAACCGGAAAAGTTAATAAGTGGCTAGACTGCCCTTGCGAACGAGCTTGCACCGGCCTAATGGCAGTTGTACATAGATTTTCCTCGTTCAGAAGCTTACTGAAAAGCGAGTTTTTCATGCGCTCGTATTCTACTGGCGGCCCATTTTGGAGTACATCTTCAGTGACAACTACCGCAGATGACCTAAACATTTTATGGTGGCTAAGGTTGATCCCTTTTATAGAGTTTTACAAGCCAGTCATGGGCGTTTTTGAACGCGTTACATGAAAATGGGTTGAGGGCCCTTATACTGGACAACTTTGAATCGCCATGTGGTAAGCTTACAGGATTTATTCACGCGAAGGGATACGAGGAATTATCGGACCCATGAATATGTGCTGGTCGTACCCCATTCCCGCCTGAACTGCAGAAGGTATTTTTACTCTGTCCGTGTCTGTTTTACTTGGAACAGTTTACCTTCATCCGTTGCTCACGCCACTAACTTGCATGACTTTAAAACGAAATTAGACGAATTTTTATTGCATTATTCGTTTCCAGAACACTTATATACTGTTTAATCTATGTTCTTATATTGTTTATACACTTAAATTTCAATTTTACCATCCTATGGTTGTTGTTAAGCTTGTTGCT
>JACCGJ010025192.1:0-22687 GCA_013407085.1 Atriophallophorus winterbourni
GCGACTACTCATTAGTACCAATTCCTTCGAAATATTCACAACGTTTATCACAACAGTCCCATTGGATGCACTGTGTTGTTGAGTTTCGCTCATATTAGCCATCAGCATGCATATAGGAATGCCTCGGGTGCTAAATCGAACCAAAGACGTTCACCATCGTATTATCACGCCTTATGGAAACAGCTACCGTCCACCGTTTGACTCATCACGATTTATCCCTCGTGATTCTTACTCCAGACATGCACAATTGGCTAGCGTCAAATTGCCAACCATTTGAAAATTTGCCAACAACATTGGTTTAGTTAGTCAAACCGATATGATCTCCTTGTCCGGTCTTACCCTATAACGCAGTGTAATGTAACACCAATTTAATCTGACAGTCAATGTTTTTGAAGCGTGTTTGAAGAGTTTTGTTCATTATGTTTTGCGAATGTTAATTAGTACCAAGTCCATCGAATTATGCACAAAATTTATCACAACGTCCACATTGTAATCACTTCACACTAATCAATTCAACGGGAGTTTGGCCTCCAATGTGACTCATCTGAAGATCATATCCAGTATCGTGTCCTAGTTCGAGCAATTTGACATTTACCTCGGATTTCTCGCGTAATAAGGCAGAGATACCGCCCAGTTTTCTACATCGCGATCAGATGCCATGATTTTTCTCCAACGAGCAGCATTCAGTAGCGTCAGTAGTACCAATCAGTCGATACGAGCCAACGAATCTGTTTAATTCATCCAACCGATATGATCTATTGTACGGTCTTAACCATATGAAGCAGTATGAGCGACACCGAGTTAATCTGACGAGTATTGTTTTTAAAGCTTGATTGTGAAAGTTTTGTTCATTATGTTTTGCGAATTCTCTTTAGTGCAAATTTCTTCGAAATATTCACAACGATTATCACATCGGCCTTAGGGCCTGAGCTAATTCCATTTTTGTGACCGATAGCGATTCAGCCTCAATGAATAATTCTCCATACTAGCATATTTAGTGCGTCATATGCCAAACTGTTGAGGAGGAGGCCAGCACATCTGTTGTGCTCGTCGACCGATAAATGTCTCCTATGTCCGTTTTCCGATCCGTAAAGCGGAACCTAACACCGATCAAATCTGACGCCATTATTGGTTACGATGTTTAAAGGAGATTTTTTCTCTAGTTGTGCGAAAGCTCACACAACTGTTCTCTTCAAAACGTTCACCACGTATCACAAACGGTAACTAGGAGAAGAACTGGACTCGATGTCGCACTTATTTGACTCATTAGCACGCAAGGTCAGATATCGGTCTGATTCTTAAACGGGTCCGTAGGCAATCGTAAGACCACGCTTTGACGGCCTGAGCTAATTTAAATTTGTATGAACCGATAGCGATTTAGCCTTAATGAATAATTCTCCATACTAGCATATTTGAGTAGGATCATATGCTCACCCTGTTGAGGAGGAGCAAGCAACATCTATTGCGGTCGTTGAACAGATATGATCTCCTTGTCAGTTTTTCCAATCCGGTAAAGCGTAACCTCACACCGATTCAACCGGACGTGCATTGTTGTTCAAGAGTGTTTTGGAGTTTCGTTATTTATAATTTGCGACTACTCAACAATAACATGTTCACTGAAATATTCACCGCAGCTTATCACAAAGGTCCACATTCGAGAACTGTACTCGATTCCACTCCTAATTTGGATCAACAGCAATGTCTCATCCTGTTTCAGGTCTGACTCAAACCCGGACCTTTAACATAGGTTGTTTAACGGAACGCCAACTGTCCCTAACACACACCTTCTCCGTTTGACCGATCGCGGTTAAGACTCAGAATTTTTCTCTTTAGGCTGGGGCATATTTGAGCTGAATTTCTTTCCCACCCAGTCCAAAGGATTCCAGCACTATCTGTTGTGTTTCGTCCAAGATGACAATCTTGGATTCTCTTGGTCAGGGTCCTTCAATTGGTACATTGTAAGCTAACAGCGATAATCTGGACGAAACATTATAGTTCCAATTTGTTTTTGGGAGATTGGTTCAATATGTTTTGCTGAAAAACTCATCAGTCACAGTCCTCAATATATTCACAAAACATACAAACGTTTCACAACGGTTTTTTCTTATTGGAGGAACTGTACTCCGAGTTTCGCTCTTAGAGTCGAGCTCATCAGCATTGCGTATCCGTCTCTGGTCCCTCTTGGCACAAGAAATTTACCGTCGTCGAGTCCACCTTGTACGGCCCCAGCGACTTTATTTGTATGACCGATAGCGATTTTTATTCAATGAATATTTCCTTCATATGGCTGGCACATTTGAGTCTGATTTTTATGCATAACCGTTCAAGATGAGACCGCGACTCCGTTGTGGTCGTCTAACCAGATCGATTCTTCCATAAGATAAATTGTAATCTAACACTGATTGAAATCGACATGCTTTAACTCACGAGTGTTTGTGGTGTTTTTTTCCATTGTGTTTCTGGAATCTCATAAGTAATAATCCTTTTAATATATATCAAATTTTACACCAGTTCTCGTTCAAAGAATGAACTGTGTTGCAAAAAAAAACACTTTTATTTGAGCTCACCAGCCTGAATTGTTTTCTCGGCTCTCTTGATCAAAAAACACTTTTACCATCGTAGTCGCACGCCTCACGAATCGAGCTACACCCCAACCCCCGTTCGACCGATCGCGGTCAAAAATTAATAGACGTTTCTCTATACTGGATGATTTGAGTGACGTTATATGCTCAATCATATTGGAAGGATCTAGCAACATATATTGTGGTCGTCTAACCGATCTGATTTTCTTCTTATGTATTTACTACTAATAAAGTGTAAGCTAACACCGATTAGATTTGTGAATACTTATCAATACCAAGTACTTGGAAGTGTTCATAAATGTTATCACAGCGGTCCACATTTTAAGAATAAGACTCGAGTTTCCCACTTATTTGAGTTAGTCGGCGGTGCAAATGCTTAATCCAGTCTAACTAAAATCCAGGACATTCACCATCGTAGTCGCAGGCCTCACTTTCCGAGATACCGTCCCCTGTTTGATTAATTGCGATAAGGCATTCATAATTGTTTCTGCAGACTGGCACATTTGAGTATCTCCTCATGTCCAGTAAAGGAGGTGACAGCCATATCTGTTGTAATCGGACAACCGATCTGTTCGGATTGTCAGATATTTGCGTTTTACTGAGTGTGAGCTAACACTGTTCAAATCTGACGGGTAGTGTTGTTCGATAGTGTTTTCAAAGTTTTGTTAATTATGTTTCGTGATTACTAACCAGAACCAAGTACTTCCAAATATTCACGAAGTTATTCACAACGATCTCATTTGTGCTCATGAGCAGTGAATATCTTCTTCGAGTTTGATTCAGTCTGTTAGGCGTGATACATCGATGTTGAAATTCATATTTTCGAGACAGAACAGAACACATGATATTTTCTGCTGATGTCCACCTGCTTCCAAAGTTAAGGTTTTGTGATCACGTTGTGGGATATTCGAAGGACTTGCTACTGATGAATAGTCGCAAACCATAATAAACACAACTCTTCAAACAACGCTTAAACAACAAAGCCAGTCAGATTTAATCGGTGTTTCGCTCTTGAACTCTATCTGATTAATAGACCTGCCAAAAAAATTATGTGGGTTGATCAGCCACAAAATATGTTGCTGGCTCCATCTTGACAGGTTTTTCATATTGCGCTAATCAAGGTACCAGTCGAGAGAAACAAAATCGCAATGGTTGAACAACCTCAGTGGGTGATATTCCGATGGTGATTGTCCTGGTTTACAGCAGGATCCGAAAACGGACAAACACAGCTAATGAGCTCACATCAGAGCGAAACTCGAGTCCAGTGTCCCAATATGGCCCGTTGTGATAAAATTTGTAAATATTTCGAATGCCTTAGAACAGATGAGTAGTCGCAAAACACAGGGAACAGAACTGTCCAAACACTGATGAATAATAGTGCCCGTAAGATTTACTCGGTGTAAGCTCACACTGTATCATCTATCGAAAGACCTGGGAACAAGGTCGATTGGTTAGACGACAACTACAGATGTTGCGGACTCCTTCTCGACTTTTTAAACTTTCGAAATGTGCCAGTCAGTATAGTCATTTGAAAAAACATAATCGCGATCGGTTACACAATATACAGTAGCTCAAGGTTCAGTGCGTGATAATAAGATGGTGATTGTCCTGGTTTCGAGTCAGACCCGATAAAGGACATTCACTGCTAATGAGCTCAAATTAAGCGGAATCCGAGTAAATTGCTTCCTGTTTGTACCGGTATGATCTACTTTGTGTATATAACGAAAGACTTTGCACTAAATAGTTGTCGCAAGATATAATGAACAAAAATGATTAAACAATCTTGAACATCAGTGCCCTTCAGTTTTAATCGGAGTTAGCTCACAATATGTCCGATGGAGAGACCTGATAACGAGATCAGAATATTTGGACGAACACAACAGGTGTTGCTAACTCCATTCGACTGCTTCGGCATTTAACGCTACTTGAAAATGCCAGTCTGGAGAAACTCACATGAAGTGATATTAGCGATCGGTCAAAAGGAGGTTGATACCTCAGGACGTTAGGCGTGGGACAACAATGGTGAAAGTCCTGATTTTGAGTCAGACCAGATACAGGATATGCACGGCTCAAGAAAACAGATGGAAGCGAAACTAGAGTATTGTGCTTCCAATATGAACCTTCGTGATAAACTTTGGTGTCGAAGGACATATCACTGATGAGTAGACGCAAAACATGATGAACAGAACTCTCCAAACACTTTTGAACAATAATGCGCGTCAAATTTAATTGGTGTTGTTGTTGGCCTCCGTTGGTCGATTTCGACACCTGGATGTACATCACAACCGCCTGAGGTTATGGTTTGCAATATTTTGGAATGACTAAACAGTCCGATTCGGAGGAAAAATTCTCTCCCCTGCAACTCGGTGCATAGCATTATTAGTTTGCGCATCGGCGGCGTATCTGTCGTTTTGCAATCGAAAAAGCTAATCTTGCTTTCTTTATTTTACCAGCTCGCAGCGACGATTCACACTATGCCTTTAAATTGAGCTGTCAACAGCAAGTTTTTCACAGCTCACGGGGGCAATTTTAAGAGCTTTCCTATCTCTTCTGCAAACAGCTTTGTACCGAAAATGCAGTCTACCTAATGGTTGACACCCCAATTGCAACTCAAAAAAGAGTAGATCTTCCAGATGGTAAACAATGACGGAACATCAGATCGGTTCGACCATTACAACAGATGTTGTTGGCTCCACCTCGACAGGTTAGGCATGAAACGTAAATAAAATGTGTCAGTATGAAGTAATACTCATAAAGTCTTATCGCTATCGGTCATTCAAATCAAGGTAACTCAGGACATGAGGCCTCAGTCTAAGATGACATAGTTACATGGTTCGAGCCAGGCCCGAGACAGTATAAGTAATGCTGATGAGCTCGAATAAGAGAGAAACTTGAGTCCAGTTCATCTAATAAGTAATGTTGTGATACATTTCGTGAAAATTTTGAAGGACTTGCTAGGAATGAGTTTCCTTGAAACATAACATATGAACATAATTCTCCAAACACTCGTGATCTATAATGCCCGTCAGATTTAATCGGTTCCAGCTTACACGTTATCAGATAGGAAGTTCTAACAAGGAAATCAGATGTGTTGAACGACCACAAAACGTGTTGTCGGCTCCTTCCTAACTGGGTGGGCATAGGACTTTACTCAAAAGGGCAAGTATCGAGGAACATCCATAAAAAATTAAAAGCGATCGGCCATTCGAAAAAAGGTAGCTTAGGCCGTTAGGTATAAGACTACTATGGTACAGGTTCTGAGTTTGAGTCAGACCCTTGACAGGACGTGCACTGCGGATGAGCTCAGATAATAGCGAAACTCGAGTCCAGTTCTTTCAATGTTGACCTTCGTGATATACTTTGTGAATATTTCAAAAACAACATTATACTGATTGTCCCGAATCATAATGAACACAATTGACTACACACTTTTTAACATCAATGCCCGTCAGATTTAATCGGTGTCAGCTTACACTTCACTGATGCGAACTCCCGACAATATGCTCATATCTTTTGGAAGACCATAATAGATGTTACTGGCTCCTTTTCGAGTAATAAAGCATAGAAAGCTACTCAAATTTGCTTGCATGGAGAAACATTAATGAAGACTTAATCGCTATCAGTCATACGACGTAATTTAGCTCAGTTCGTAAGGCGTGACATAATATGGTGTAGGTCCTGAGATTCATTAATTAGCCATTCATGATATGCGTAACTGAAGAGCTCACAAATGAAAATAAAGGAGACCAGTCTTTCAAATGGGAACCGTTGTGAAAAAACTTTCTGAATATTTTGATAGAATCAATGTGAATATTTCGGAGGACTGGTCACTTATAAGCATTCGCAAATCATGAAAAACAGAACTGTCCAAAACGCTCTTGAACACCGTAGGTCTTTAGATATAATCGGTGTAAGCTCAGAATGTATAAGATGGAGAGACAATACAAGGAGATCAGATCTTTTGGACGTCCACACCAGAAGTACCTGGCTTCTTTTTCACTTGTTGGGCAAAGGACGCTACTCGAATGTGGCAGTATCAAGAAATATTCATAAGAGATTAATCGCTATCAGTCATACGAATGAATGTAGCTCAGTCCTCGAGGAGTAATACTACGATGGTGAACATCATGGTTCTCATTCTTACCTTTGACGGTATATGCACTGCTGATGAGTTCAACTGAGAGAAAAACTCCTGTCCATTTCTTCAAATGTGGACCTCTGTGATAAAATTGGTGAATACTACGGAGAACTTGACACAAAGCTAATGAACAGAGCTTTTCAAACTATTTCGAACCACAATGCCTGTCAAATTTGATCAACCTAAACTCACAATGTATGAGTAGTGAAGCCCATAAAAAAGATCAAATCGCTGAGAATATCAAAACAGATGTTGCTGGATCGTGCTTAAATAGTTATGCATTTGAGGCTTCTTTATTCTGCTAGTATGATAATACATCCAGAAATTCTTAATCGCGATCGGTCAAACTGTGGACGGTATCTAGACCGTAGGCGTGACACTGAAGTTTGTAAAGGTCCTGATTCCGAAACAGACACGACTAAGGTTATGCACTGCTGATGAGCTCTACTATGAGCGAAACTTGAATACAGTGCTTCCAACATGGACCATTGTAATAACAACATTTTGAGTATTTCAATCGACTTGTTACTGATGAATATTCGCTCATTTTAATGACAGCTGTAGGCAAACACTCTTGAACATGAATGGCGATCATAAGTTATCGGTGTAAGATCAAAATGTATAGGATGGGAAGACCTGACAATTATATCAGATTATTTGGACGACCACAACATATATTGCTGGATCCTTTTCGACTGGTTGCGCATAAGACGCTACTGAATTGTGCTAGTCTGGAGATATATTCATAGGATCAAAATCGCAATCGTACAAACTGGGAACGGTAGCTTCGTCCATAAGGCGTGAGACTACGGTAGTGAATTTCCTGAGTTCGAGTCTGAAGCGACAGAGAATATGAACTGCTTATGAGCTCAAACAAGAGCAAAACGCGAGTAAAAATATTTCAATGTAGACCGATAAGATAAGCAATGTGGAGGACCTGTTACTGTGAGTAGTCGCAAAACATATTGGAAAAAACTTGTCAAACAGTCTTGAACAACAATGCCCGTAACATTCGATCGGTGTTAACTTATACTTTATCTGATAGGAAGACATGACATGGCAATCAAATCGGTTGAACAACCACACCAAATGTTGCTGGGTCCTTCTACAGTAGTTTATGCACGGGACGCTCCCGAAATATGTCAATATAGGGAAACATTCATGCAGACTAAATTGCAATCGGACAAACGAGTGACCAAAGTTTCGTCAATAGGGCGTGAGAATAAGATGTTGAATTTTCTGGGTTCGAGTCTGACCAGAGGCAGGACATGCACTGCTGATGAGCTCGAATGAGAGCGAGTCCAGTTCTTTAAATGTGAACCGTTGTGATGAACTGTGTGAATATTTCGATGACCTTTTGTATTGATAAGTCTCTAAAACTCTCGATCAACAATGTCAGTCAGATTTAATCGGTGTTCTCATAAATTTTATTTGACAGCGAGACCTGGCAAGGAGATCAGATCGGTTAGACTACCACACCAGATGTTGCGTGCGCCTTATCAACTGATCGGACATAGGACGCCACTCGAAAGTGTCTGTATGGAGAAACATTCTTGGAGGCTTGAGAGCGATCGGTCAATTGAAGGTAGGTATCTCAGGCCTTCTAGTGTGAGAATAATATGATGAACATTCGGGGTTCGAGTTAGACCAGAGATAGAACATGCACTGCTGATAAACTCAACTGAGAACATAACTCGAGTCTAGTGCTTTCAATGAAGACCGTTGGTATATACTATGTGAATATTTCGTTGTACTTTGAATCGACAAGTAGTTGCAAATCATAATGCACAAACCTCTCCAAACACACTCGGACAACAATGTCAGTCAGATATAATCGGTTTTCACTTGAACTTTACCTGATGGAAATAACTGACAAGGAGATCAGGTTAGTAAGAACAACACATCAGATGTTGCCGGAAACGTATTGGCTTGTGAGACGGTTGGTCAGGCCGTAATGCGTGATACTACAATGCTTTCCGTCCTGGGATTCAGTCAGACTCCAGACGAATAATGCACTGCTGATGTGCTCAAATGAGAGCGAAACACGAGTGCAGTGCTTCCAATGTGGACCGTTGAGTTATACGTTGTAAATATTTTTGAGGAATTTATAGTGGTGAGTAATTGCAAAACATGAAAAAAACAAAACTCTCCAAACACTGTTGAACAACAATGCCCGTCAGATATAATCGGTGTTAGCTCACATTGTAACTGATGGAAATGCCCGACACGGAGATCAGATGTGTTGGACGACCACAAAAGATGATGATGGATCCTTTTTTACTTTTTGGGCATATGACGGTATTCACATATGCTAGTCTAGGAAAACATTCATAAAGGCCTTATTGCGATCTGTAAAACAAAGACCGTATCTCAGGCCGTAAGACGTGAGATTCCGTTGGTGAAGATCATGGGTTCTAATGAGACCCGAGACTGGATATGCACTGCTCATTCGCTCAAATGAAAGCGAAACTCGAATCCACTGCCTCCAATGTGACAAAGGGATCAGATCAGTTTGACAACCACCATAGAAGATGCTTGCTTCTTTTTGACTGGTTGTTCTTATGACGCTTCTCAAATGTGCCAGTCTGAAGAAACGTTCAATAATGCAAAATCGCAATCGGTGAATTCCGGAGCTTAGCTAAGGTTGTAGGGCGTAGCTATACGATGGTGAATGTTATGGGTTCTATTTGGACCTCGGAAAGGTTATGTACTACTGATGAGCTTAAAGAAGTGAGGTAGTCGAGTGCAGTGCTCACAATGTGGATCGTAGTTATAAACTTTGTGAATATTGCGAAGGACTTGGTAATGATGAGTAGTCGCAAAACGTAACTAACATCCATTTCCACGCATTAAATTTCAGATATTCGCTCTCCTTTGAAATTCCATCCATTGACGATAACGTCGAAATTTACTGAAGTAAGTATTACCGCGTTCACCTTTTTCCGGTAAGCATAAAGTGATCTCTTGTATCATGTATATTTTTTAATAATTTCTCTTGAAACGTTACTAAGTATAATGAACGTCTACATTTACCCCCAATAGGATTCTACTTCAGAGGGCTACTTGGTTGCGGGAATATATTGTTATCTTGCATATAATGTATCACGTAGCAACAAAGTTAGAGATGGGTTATCGCAAGGTTCCGTATACCGAAATATTAAAACGTCCGAGTCCTCGTGACCTCACTCAAATTAAGTTACGTTCGGATATTATTCAGAAATAGAATTGTGTCTAACAAATTAAATCCAGTGAAATGTTCGCTTCTTGTGTGTGTCATGTGAAGGTTATACGCAGACAATAATTACAACCTTCACTTCCTAAGTTCCGTATAAAATGTCAGCGCAATAGTTTTGCCATACGTGACATATTTCATGGGAATTCCATACCGAACATACGGTGTCTCTCCTTGCCTTGCATTGTTGGAAACGGATGTTGACTTGCACATACAAAAATATATCAATTGTGAGCCGTACGTATGATGTCCTCTTTTCCATTTGTACTTTTCTATCTTTCTCATTCTTATTCATAACGTAATCCTATGGTATTCTGAAGGAATGACTCTTTAACAATAAATCCTTCAATCATAAATCCGTAGGGCTGTCAGCAGAACAATAAATGGTTCATCAATGAGTCTGTTCGATCATTAACTTGTGCAGTCAGTTTGTGATTCAGTAATTTATTACCATTGTTGTTTTTGTGAATATTTTCCAAAAATTGATTCAATTTGAACCTCCATATATTGCGGATTTTTGGGAACTTGTCCCCTGTAAAAGTGATGCTTTGTAACATAATATGTTTTTGTACTGGAATTGTTCGTTTTAGTTACATTCCATTTGATTGATCCGATCAATCTCAGATTGCATAATTGATTGCACAAGTCATCCTGGGCAAACTGATTGTTTTGATAGACAGTTAAGATCACGTTGTTTATATACATTCGCCAGCATCTTGCATGGTACCCAAATAATTTCGTTTAAGTGCAAGCGGAATCAATTTTATTTGCGCAGTTCATAATGAGATTTCCCATGTCGTATCATGCCGAATTTCAGTTTGATATCGTGTTATTCAATGTTAGCAGGGCATTTTGACGCAAATCACACAGTAATATTCTTCTTTCATCACTTACACTCAAAATTGTGAAAAATCATTAGAGTGAATAATAATGCCTGCCAAAAAATCATCAGGGATTGCAACAACCTTGAATTATGCAGACGACAAAGCTGTTCCGAAAGGATGTTCGTTGCTTTTGATTAACCTAACTCCCAACCTTTCAATTCCCATTAAATTCAAATTATTTGGAATAACTTGATCTCAAACCAATACGATTTAATCACACAATCCCATAGTTTCGTATATAAGTATTCAACACTGCTAAAATCACAATCATTGTGTGAGCGACAATGTCACTATTGGTTTTGATTATTTTGATTCACGGTATTCTCTCAGTGGGAGGAAATGACCAACCAGAACATTCTGCGGGTTGTTTTGCCCTGAGTCTTCTTCGTTCGCTCCTGAGCATGTGTGAAGGGAACAGTTTTAAGTGGAACATCACCATGAACCACAAGCACCCTCCAAAAACGGAATCCAGCCTTAAAAATAAACTTTTGCAATGCCAGCAGCAATGTCGTCAGAGTGTTTTTGCCATGGGTTTACATACTCCACGGAGGTACGTGAATATTTTGATCTATAGGCTGCTTCATATGAATCGGTTTGATTTACTAGAGTAATAATTCATCTAAGTCGTCAAATAATTTGCTGAAAAATGTCGGAATTCCAGTCATGTTCGTGCTAGTTTCACCGACATCGACCAATTTCGCTTCTCCGAATAGCTTCCTGCGGTATTCTTCCACTTTTGTTTTTGAATGAGCTCAAATATTCCGTGACAATTTCCCGGCGTCAATAGCTCGTGGGCTCACGGTTGCGTATCCCGGAACCTCAGGATTTATTGTTTGTAACTTGTGATGAATGGTGCTGCTATTCAAATGTCATTCGATATCCGTTAGGTAGTACCGTTCTTGCTCATTATTCTGATTTGCAATAATTTAGATCTACTTTTGTACGCATTTCCATTCCGCATACATCATATTATATGTTGGGACCTTTGCACTCATCATGTAGCGACAGTACAATGGAGATCCGCATGTTTTGAAACATTGGATAATGGTGAACAATTGTATTCCGTTGACAGAAAAGTTCAGTAAGATGAACTTTTTTAGTACGCAGTGCTCGCGATATCGCAGAGGTGGTTCAACCTATCGCTTTAAAAAAAAACACCAACGTTTAAATGAATTTCCGTCACACAGTCACACAGCTCACGACCGGTATCGTGCTGTTTGCACTTATCAGGCAGATACAGTAGGATAGAGATCTGCACCCAAACTTGAAGCTAAACGCTCATAGCGATTGCTCCGATTAACAATACCAATTCAGCAAGTTTCCAGAGTGTCAAACATAAATGCGTAATGATCAAATTAGAAATATTCATTTTCAAAATTATGCACAATTGAAACTTTTCACTGAACTTGGTATTACTGTCTTCACCTGATGAGGGCAAACTTCCAAGACCCGTTTTATGTGAGTAAGTACGGGGGATGTGAAAAAATATCTCTTTCAATATTTTATAAGATCGGGAGTTCAACATAACACATTAAAATAGTTCCATGCTTCATTTCTTTTCAGAGGTGTGATTTGTCAGTCCGTCGCTTCTTTGAACGCGAATTACAAGGTTCTGAAATAATTGGCGGTTACCATCTGGCATGTTGTAGTGAGTGATATTGCGGTACCCCACCGATATTGCCGTTGCAAATCCATCCGTTGAAAACCTGATTCTTTCATTCACTCACATGTGCCCGAACACAAGTTATTAGGGATTTAACTGATGGTCATGAACATATTACGAATTTGCATGAATTTTCATTAAATTTCCTCAACTCTTCAAAGCGCATGCGAAGCTAGATCATATAGTCCTCACCTGATAAGTGGGGTGTGTGATGGAAATACATGCAAATGAGCAGATCTGTGTAAGATCTTTATGTAGTTTTTGTTTGCCAGCACGTACCAAGTTGAAGTCGTGCGGTCAGAAGCACGTCATACATTTTGATAAGTATAAAATATCAATGATGAAATCGAACAGAATATTTGACTACTTACGCGGGAGAGAATGGCACATAATATGAAGAATCTTCGATTTCGTACGTACCGTGTTGAATATTTCGTGCAATTTTATTTGCTCAGTTTAGATAACCAAATTCGGTTTGAGGTGTAAGCGGATCTATTCTGCTCAATTATTTGAAAAACATTAAAAACTATTGAAAATGTAACAAGAAACAAGGGATTTTCTGATTTCTAAAAAGTTTAGAATTCGCGCGAAATCATTGCAGAAATTGCTCCAGTTTGCACCTCAGGATGATATATATTGATTGGGGTTAGTATGTATCATTTGCTTTGATATTCGAATAATGCGACAGTATTATTATGTATGTATTATTTATTATGTTGATTTGAAATGATCATAACCATGCCTAAATTAGAATATGATCTGAATCCATCAACTTTCCAAATAAACCAACGAACCCCGCTTCGCACTTCTCTTCCGTTTACGTAATAGAGCGGAACTCAATAATTCTAAACGCAAAAGCAAACAGTATTCTATTAAATTCCTCCGGTTATATAGAATTTGGACTTTTGCCCAGGAAATTGTTTAAACACTATGTTTGCTCCTGCAATTAAACTTTGATTGTGTGGACTGAAGCGTGTATAATTTGGATTGCCTTGCAAACTTTCTGAAAAATGTTCCCGCTCGTTCTACTTGATAAGCGAGAGTTGGTTAGCTTGTAAATGTGCATTTTCATTTTGAATCTTATGCTCAAGCTATTCACAACTTGGGGTAGTCCTTAACACGCAAATACTTCATTAGATTTATGCATCCCGATGTCCGAGCCCAGATATAAGTACATTTTTATGGTATGAAAAGCAACGAGGTTGACCGGGAACACATGTGCTCGAGGTATATTCAGTGCAATAGTATAATCTTTCAAGAAAAAAAGAAGCTTTTTAGTAAAAACCAGAATCGAGGCTGAATGTTCGGGCAATAAATTCCAATTTGAACAAATTCAAAATAAGAAAGAGTATCACATCGACTTACCAATCAAAAATAGGGTATTGTCACAGTCTTTGAATGTTTGCATGCTCAAATAACATCTTCGAGCATAAAATCAATATCGCCGAACGTTCTTTGCGCTTTCATCGTTGAATGTTAACGCTATCGCTTGGCCAAAGGCATAATTTTTTTTCTTATAAACTGAGGCGGCAAACTTGAAACAAATGCAAAATTGCAGGACATAGTTGTTAAACATTTGTCTAAATGAGTTTTGCTCAAGAGTGAAACATATTTGGAAATTATCAACCAAGGTGGACAAGATTTTTCGTTCAGTCTACAAATGTTGATTTCATGTTTTGACCTGCCGTTCAGGTTTCCATAAATGTTGTGGTCAACGTAGGCTAATTCGAAGTAATTCAGAGTTTTAAAGGTTCAAAATGCAAACACTTTACAGTAACCATCGATTTAAAATATAAGAAATGCACAAAACCAACACAAAACATTCACGAATACGGAAAGTCAGCATGTGTATTTAGGTGCGAGGTTAGATTCTGTAAAAATATACTTGTTAATTTTAGCATTGAACAAGTTCAAGTTTTGAAGCACAAACGATATGTGAGGGCAAGGAATCATATATAAAATGAACTCGGACAGCAAAGAAGAACGTTCAACAATTAGATCTAGAAAGTGGAACAATAAAGGTATAGACATGACATCTGCTATCATGTAAATTACGCCAATTAAGCAGGTGTTCATGTGAGTGATCCACTGTAGGCAGAATTTATAAGAACAGGATAGAGTCACCCTTGTTGAAACTTTTTGGATTCCGATAAAGCTAATTTCTCCTTTTTTTAATATCTAATACGTATTTTCATTGCGTGAAATTTTGAATTTCACGTAAGTTACAAGATAGTAGTAGGTGCAAGGACGCGATAATATTGAACGGCAACACACTGTTTTCAGACTAACGGTGTAATAATTTGCTCGTACCTTGTATTGATTATAGGCAGTTCTCGAAATGTGTGATTTTTCTCGTTATTCAACTTGACTTAACTGCACAGAACTGATTAACAATGATTTAGCTAGCTGTATAATTACATAATAACTGAAGTAGTATAAATAATACAACTTAGCGATTGTTTGGTTGAGCCCTGTTGATACGTTACGATGCATTCCAGACCCGAAAGAAACGAGCAGAACGGACAACATCGTGCAACCACAACTGCAAGCCAATGAGCAGAAAGGCATGTTGAAAGGCCTACGTCGTTAAAATAGAATGGGGAAAGGATCTCTAAAGTCAAACTGTATTCAAAAGAAACCAAAACGTGTAAAGAACCTAATGAATGGAAAGGAAAATAATGTGGACTGGGATCTGAGAATCAAGAGCAATAAACTTTAAACAAACTTCATCATCGAAACGAGTGTCGGATTTACTTCATCAATGAATTTGTAATTTACATTAAAATATGACAAGCTTTACGTCATTTATTTATCCATAAATGCCTAATATTTTATACTTAATTTTATAAAACGGATACATATATTATTGTATTTAGGATCTGTTTAGCCTTCCGCGAATATGTTCCATTAGACCAAGGCTGTAGTCAGAATATAGAATGTATATAGATAGTTCTCTATCCACCACTTCTATTTGAAACCCGCCTAAAAAAACCTGATGAAATCCTAGGGATCTCTGGTCCAGTAGATACAGAACATTTTATTTGACCTATATACTCATTGCAATGTAGCTCACAATGCATGAGTAAAAGTGTGAGAAATATGAACATGTGTATCTATAACGAAAACGGTTGATTTAATATTAACAAAAATTTGCTTCAAATAATTGTTTTTCCGTTTCATTGTTCATCCCTATGTCATACAAAACTCGCTCATTCGACTTGGATACACTGTGTAAATATATCATTCAAATTTGAGGTGTGAAAGAGTTAGTATTATTGACTGTAACATAGTTTAATACGTTTCCACTGTTTTAGGAGTCACTATATCCTATATTACTACTTTCGCCTGATAAATGTTCACAGCCAGAAATTGGTTATGGAGTAATATGGAAGCGGCCATCCAAGTCAATTGTCCAATGTTAATGTTAATCACATCCAAAGTGCGAATCGGTCATCTAATTTTCAGATCTAGCCATGACATTATTAATGGCTTCGATATCTGTAATTTTTCTGTTGCTTCATTAGTGTATGAGGGCTTGCTGATATTACCACCCGATATTGCAAACAGTAAATAACCAGTTGTGTGATCGTGTGAACTTGCAGCGAATGTAAGCACACATAAACGTGTTACTCTTAAGAGTTATGTCGAAGTATTGGAATGATAAGAAGAGATTGCCAAACTTGTCTGTACATTGTCTATACCCTTAGGACCACCATAAGCTCAACTCGTAATACAACCGAACATCGATTTGATCAACAAATCTAGCTATCTTCCATTTATGTTTATCTGCATTTAACAGACAGTTCGATAATTATGTTGTTTTCAACTCACAAACAAAGTTGTCTGATTTTCTAAAATCGAACTTGGAATAATCTATACCTCTCTATCTTCCATCTGACAACTTGCATTTTGCTAGACGAAAAGCGAGTCCAAATAGCTGACATTCCATTGCGTTTTGTGATTATGTTAGTTTACATTTTGATTTTGTCTTGTGTGGTCGAAGTGAGAAACGTACCTCACCCATATTAAAAAACACAACATATACAACGCAGAATTTTCGATCTCATCAATAATCATCGATATAAAGCAAGTAAGATAAAAATGAAAAGATATAATCGCTTTTGAAATTAAATTATTGGGACAAATTTGGTTTAGTTGACCTTATGAAAACAAAATAATATTTTATTATCATTTGATATCGCAATTACTTCAATATAAAAAATCTTGAAAAATCATTAGAGAAACAGAAATATACTGCTCGGTGTATCCATCAATTTCATTGTTTCAGAATGTAGTTTTGATCGTGAGTACCCAAAGTGTAACATTGAGAGAAGGTGATCAACTGTAGGCATACTTTTTCTGCTCTAAATAATCTTCCCAACGAATCAACAAACATCCTATCAGAATTGGGGATGTTCCACGAAAGGAAGCGTATGCCGGAGCATTGAACTAGGATCAAACTTGAAAAAAATAGACTAGTTTGGGAAACAAAATCAGATTGAATTAGACGAGAGCTTCCACTAAAATTTAAATTGTGATGTCGTGATTTGCGGTTAGTACTGTTCATCCGAAATCAGCGATGGATGCACATCACATATGAATGACGGCTTCGTGTTTGATGTTGTTTCAAATGACAAAACAGTCCGGATGAAGAATAACAATCTACTCCGCTGCGCTTATTACCATTAAAGATTGTTGAACATTGAGGGCGTGATATGCGTTCTGCAGCGGTTACCATTAGCTGATCTTCACCAGGTTGTGGATAACGCTTTAATCGCTACATTCAAAGAGAGCGATCGAGAACAATGTCTTTCGACCTTGTGGGCAAATTTTGAAGCCCTGATATCTATTGTTAAACGTATTTTTTACTTTGAGTAAGGTTTTTCCAATCGTAAACTTGCAGAGTTCAACGAACCATAAATTAGGCCTTTTGCAATATGATGATTTTCTTTGGTGTTGGTTTAGGTTCAGGTTTTGGAAATACATGAAGATGTTATTTTGACGCAACATGGCAAATTTCTAACACGGTATACGATATTTTTTGAGCTTTTATTACGCAAACGACAAATAATCATTCTAATATAGCTTACTTATATGCAAATCCAGTAATATGCACGAATATTTCGGGATTGTCTCTAACGATTTTCACTTCTATCTGATTCGTCCTGCAAATAAGTGCTAACCGGTTATACTCAAGCCCTCGCCGGGTTAATCCGATTTAACCAAACTTGACGTATTTCACGTCGTTCAAAACTCACTAATGTTTCACCTTCATTTAAACGTTTCTCGTGCGACCTTGTCTTTTCCATTGGTTTTATTGGTAAGTGAATGCTATATCGACCGAGCATCAATCAGTATGTGTCGCGAGTGCATAATTTCATTATTGCTCACAGTACAGACATTCTGATATTCATTAATTCAGTAAGTACGCCAATTGTATTACGAACGTGGTTCTCTGTAACGGCAACTGAGCCAGCAGCACACATAAACATAACATTTATCACATAATATAGCGATCCTTTTCATTCTGTTTGACTTTAGGTAGGTGTTCTGATTAGCATTCAAACGCCTAAAATTTGTCATTATTCGATCACGCGCCACGCGCTTTTACGCTTTTACGAATACTCATAACCATTTGACGGAGGAAAAAAATTGAAATTGAGTAAAATGATATTCTGCTATCCTTGTCGTATTGAAAGTGACTTTTGGTTCTCTTTGTGGTGGTAATCCAAATGTCAAATATTCATAACAAATCTACAGGTATGTTGAAAATATACAGTAAATACATCCACAATGAACGAATTACATCTGCAGGAGATAGAAAAAGTTAGTGGATACAAATTCAAACTTGAAAAAAGAAGATACTGTTATTTTTTGTTGGTTTATGTAGATCCGGTAAATAGTGTATAAATGACAGCAACTAGTCGAATACCCCATACCGTGTGTGTTTTTTTCAAAATTATGGTTCCTTATGAGGCGAATAGCATAGTCTCATTGAAGAATAAGATGTTCACGCCCTCACGAATAAAAAAAAATAAAATTATTTCAAGAATTCATACATCAGATTTTGAAATCTCGCGATATTCACATCATCAGTTAAATGTAAAATCCATAAAAATCAACTTTCGAGTTTATGTGGTGGAAACCTTTTCACTAGAGACCAGTACACTCAAATATGCGTACTATGTCAACTGTCGATACCGAGCACGAGTGGCATATTAGCGAGAGTGGCATAGTAGGGGGGTTTTGTAAGAACGGCTTTATTTTTCTAAATCCATCAATAATTTGCTCAATCGATCAGTCCAAACCTCTCAAACATCGTCGGCCGACGCATCTTCTGTCGTCAGTTTTCATTTTTTTTCGTTGTCTGGCAAATCACACGCTTGCATCACCCAGAACGATCCACTTCCCTGCTGCGTAAACTTACAGACACTGATCCAAGCACGCTTGGCTTCTTTGGATAAAACGATTTTCTCCTCGGCAATATCTTCGTCTCCGCTGTCCACCGGCTCCTCAATGTACAGCAACTTCTTCGCAATCATCTTCACTGTGAATGGATTGCCAATCGCGAGACGTTCGTCAGCTTTCAGAAAGTCAGTCAGCTCCATATATTTGTCCTCGTGGATCGTTTTCTGGGCAAGCAAGTCTTTTTATATCAAGAGCAGCTCCGTATCCTGAGAATCAGTCAGAAACTTATTTTCGATAAACATAATTTCGGGAAACATTTCCTGATTTTCCACTTGCTGGCATGCTTTCAAATATAGCGGGCGACGTTTAGGTCTTCCAGCAACGTTAACGTGAACTCATTCAAGCGATTGTTCATGGTATCTATTCAGATTAATAGCAGCAGCATCTTTTAGTGGCGCTCAAAGTTCTCTATGTTTCCCCGATGCATTGGTTGCTAATAAGCTGTCGTGTCAAGTGAGAAGACGACCTCTTGTATGTTGTTTAGCTGGCGCTCAGGAGGGTGGCTAGGTAAGTTAAAGATTCGGACCACAACTTTGCGTTCCTGCTAGCAGAATCATCCGTTTCACGGACGCATCATCCTATCAAAAATCTCTGCCGTCTTCCATGCCTTCGAATTCGCCTTGTACGTGACCGGGATCTCCTTTTTCTGAAGAAACGCAGTTTTCTGGGAATGACGATCTCTAAAATGAGAAACGTCTCGCTACTGCTCATGTTTGCCTCAGCCATGGAAGTAATTCTTTGCTTGCTTTTCTTTACTTTAGTACACTGCTCTTCCCCAAAAGCCACGGTCTTGTTCGAAAGCGGTTGTCAGAAAAGTCCAGTCTCGTCCAGTTCAAAATCATCACCTGAAGAGAACTTTCTGAGTGAGAACTAGATAACCAGCTGCTGCAAATGGATGAGGGATGAGGAATTTACTGCTCCAGCTTTGCCCTGCACTCTTTCTTTCAAACGTGACGTCATTGCGCTTCTTGAAGCACTTTGATCAACCGTCACTCGCTCCAGTTCGTAAGGCTGCATCAGCTGCTTGCTACGTTGAAACTCCAGCTTTGATTGCACCTTCAATCACATCTCTCTTGCTGAGAATGACCTCCACTATAGTTTTCTTTATTTTGTCGCCTCAATTCTTTTGAATCTTTCTCGCCAACTCGGACTGATTCATCTTTTCGTTCGCAGCATAGATGATCTCGTACTCGTCCTTCAGCAAAAGAGACGGTTCGCTCGCGTTCATGTGCGGACATTATGGGCTTGATAGTTTGAATGAAAGCGATGTCACTGTTGTGAGTATCTGTTTGTGCGCGCGCTTTTGTTGGTCCTGCTATCGATACTTAGAGCAAGATTAGGGAAAGGCTTGTCGTTGTGCGTGAGGTAATTATCTCGATGAAGCTGACGTCATGCAGAAACGTTGCGTGTTTGACCTTCAAACCGGCTTACTATATGCGTAAAATGCGCAAAAATGCACTTTCAAATAGTCACAGAATAGTGCCATAGTAGCGAGGGTAGGGAGTGTCATACTAAATTCATTTTGCATTGGATTTTTCACGGGACGAAGCAAACGTGACACAATAGCGAGAGTGACATAGTTATGAGGTGGCATAGTACGGAGATTTAATGCTATTACCATCTTCATCAAATCACAAAATTAGTAACAATGTGACTACTATCAAGTAAACTATTAATCTATGTATTCCCATTCACAGCGAGAAATTGTCATGGTTTCTTGATTTTAATTGAAGCACATTTTTGCTTTCCGCTATTTTGGCTCGCAAAGTCTTTGTAATATTTGTTTTTATGCAAGCTCGAATCAAATTTATATTTGCCTTGGAACATAAGTAATTATCTATTTCTTCCTAGTTGTCCTCTGAATATAAGTAATGATCTATTTTCGCAACGAATAACAATTCAAAAGATTATTCCAGAGTGAATTCACTGGTTCAAATACTATTTACAAGGAATCAAAGAATTGAGGATTTATGTTTGAAAAGAAAATACTTCAAACTCCATTGGTTTACGTTATTTATATGAATGTGATAAATTTCAGTAGAATATTAAATGAGCGTCAACCACATGCCAGGGTAAAAAATTTCAATTTAAAGTTGTATGTGCGGTAAAATTGACGTTGATAATCGAGAGGGGTAATTTGGTATGTTCAACTATCGCTTTCTCGCCAAAATTCAAACAAGCGTTATACTGAATTTCCTCTCATAAAAACAATCATATTTGTCAGAATAATATCGCGTTCTATCCAGTCAAATAGATCGAGACAATCCAATGTTTCAGTGTAAGGAAAATTGCAAATACCCATCACAAGCTTTGTTTCTCTGTAGTAAATTTAATCGAAGAGAGAAATATTGTTTCGCGCCCATTATGCTTAGATCACTACCGAAAAGTCCATCTCAGGGAAAATAAGACGGTTGTTTTATTTGGTATCGTTACCACCGAGAATCTTCCAAATGCTCCCTGAAGGTTATTATACAATCTTCTGACATGTCGACATATATTATATCAGTGTGGCTATTGTGTTCTGATGAGTAACTATACAAAAGCCATAATACATGTTAACCATTTTGCGTTTCGCAATCAATGCAAATGGTAATGTTACAGCGCTTGACCACTCATATTTTTTACAATCATTTCGGAATCATCGTTCATTTATTTTGTTCAATTTATCGAAAAACCTAGAAAATTCTGCTGATAGAATTGGTATATAAATTTGATTGTTTCATATGCAAAAACGATTGAACCTGGGAGTGTTGAAACCGATTCATAGATAAGTGATGGCGTTTGATGCATAGTGATTCAGAACGCTTAATCCTAGAAAAAAATGTTTGGTCATGCTATGCAATATATACCTGGAACTCTATTACGGAACGTATGCTAAGGTTTTAAAATTTTGTAATTATCAGTTTATTTACATTCACACATTCAACATTGAAACCTGTGCTTATATTTTTGGTAACCATATTTAATTTTACCTTTTCTGTGTAATGCAGGCGGAACGCCGTTTCACAGAGCGCATAACATTTAGGGAAATTATGATGTTTTTTGTTCAGAGTGATTCGCTCAGCACCACATGGCGTTTTTTCGAGGAAAGTACGGAAATCTATTTCGCTGAATATCGCTAATGATGTCTGCATGTGGTTTCACTGGCATCGCTCATTGTTATATCTCTTCTAACTGCTGGCTCATCTGTAGATAAACACTACCTCAAGTAAACTCGCCTAATGACAGTATGAATGGATATTACAATTTCAGTACATTGAACGATGATTCAATTAAGCACACACGATCGATATTGCTTGATGCTCGAACGATACTGCAATCAAAGACCATATATTGAATATTTCTACTAGCTGTCCGGGCTTTGAAATACATAAGAACTCATCAGTACGCAATTAAATTTGAACCCCAATCAAAAAAATCATTTTACCACCTCTCCACGGTTTCACATCTCAGTGAACCTAATATTTCTGTTCTATCTCATGACGGCCAACAACCTAAAAACGGGATGGAATTGTAAGCTCGGGGAAGATGTGTACACGTTATTCTTATTCACTTGATCGTCTTCTACGGACACTTTTGTACGGGTCAGAAGGATCAGTTGAAGACCCAATGATTCGGATTCACCTGTCTTGAGCCAACGTCGACCCCATGTCAAGAATATTGCTTGATTAATGGATGGCATACATATTTAGCTACTTCAGCGTATATCACACAGTCGGG
>JACCGJ010025194.1:0-19749 GCA_013407085.1 Atriophallophorus winterbourni
CGGGTAAGGACTGTTGGATCAGGATCCACTTGAACCAGTTAATGAAGGCTGAACATGTTGCGCTTGTAGGCCACTGATGGATAATGTTGTTACAATCAACCTATTTAATCACATAAGCACATGAAGCCACGACCATGAACACAAAACTCCAATTTTCATGCACACTCCAGGAACGGATTCCTGTTGTTTGCGCGCATTTTGTAGGGTGTAGAAAAGTCAAGATCAGAGCGAGACGTTATTCACTACACGTCAACAAAACCTATGGACTCTAATGGACTTCGAATTCCATAGATAGATACACTGACAGCTACTGCATTCTGATTGGACAATAAGTATTCATGCTGACAGCCACTCCACATCCTTCCGTTTTTCAAACGATCGGCTCATCGACATCTTGCGCGTGACAATTGAATTTATATCGTTCACTTGACCGAGGCAAAGTTCTTCGAGCTTCGCGAAGATTTTTCCCCAGTCATCTGCGTCTTTGTTCTCAACAAAAGTGAAACACTGTGTAAACTCCGTCGCCTGTTCACCAAGCGCATTCCTCAGCGTCACAATTTGATACACTGTATCGGTATTCGTCAGATTCGCCAACGTCCGAAAGTCGCTGAAGTGTTGCTTCCACAGTTTCCATCTCTCGTTCACTTGACCGAGGCAATGTTCTTCGAGCTTCGCGAAGATAGTTTCCCAGTCATCTGCGTTTTCGTTTTTATCAAAGGTGAAACACTGTATGAAATTCGTCGCCTGTTCACCAAGCGCATTCCTCAGCGTCACCATTTGATACGCTTTGTCGGTTTTCGTCAGATTCGCCAACGTCCGAATGTCTCTAATCTGTTCCTTCCACCGTTTCCATCTCTCTGCCAATCCTTCATCGCCTTCCATTGAGTGTTGTCGGTGGTCGAACATTAAAGCAGCTAAAACGGGCGTTCTCAGTTCTATCCGACGTTTTCTCGTCGATCACCCTCGTCACCATGTAGAAAAGTCAAGATCAGAGCGACAGATGTGTATTCACTACACGTCAACAAACATATGAATCATCATGGGAATTAGAATACATAGATAGATACACTGACAGCTACTGCATTCTGATTGGACAACAAGTGTTCATGCTGACAGCCACTCCACATAGGGTATGTAGGATCAGGATCCGCATGCGCTTGAAACAATGGTATAATTCTGAACAAGTTGCGTTTGTGTGCCACTGTTGGATAACGTTGCTACGACCAACCTGTTTAATCACATGAGACAGTGTTTGAACACGTCCCTAAACAAAGCCAATCGGCATGCATTTCAGACACGCGCACACACAACGACGGTTTTTATGCTGTCTGCTCTCATCAGGTGTGGTCAGTAGGATTACGATCCCAGTGAGGTTGCAACAATGGTATAAGTGTAAACAAGTTTTACTTGTATGCCACTGTTGGATAATGTTGGTTTGAGCAACTTCTTCAATCACATGAGCTCACACTCATGTAGACAAGAATCGATTTCATGACCAAAAAGAAAAAGTCATTTGCATTTATTTGAATCACGCACACAAACGACGGTGGGATTCATGGTGTTTTCAGTCATTAGGTAGCTACAGTATTATTAAAATCCGGAGGCGCTTGAAACAACGAAAGAAAGGTAAACAAGTTTCACTTGTAGGCCACTGTTGGATAACGTTGTTACAATCAACCTATTTAATCACGTGAGCCCACACTCATATAGAAATATTTGAACCCATGACCATGAACACAAAAGGTTCTTTTGCATGCACTTCCAACACGCACACACCACGACCGGTTTCCTACAAGGTTGCAATCATTTTAAGATAATGAGTTCAGAATGCGCATGCTCTTTAAACAAAGGAAGAATGTTAAACAAGTTGCGCTTGTATGCCACTGTTGGATACCGTTGTTACGAACAACCTATCAAATCACATTCAAGATTCATGATTCAAGAATTTATTTACAACAAGATATGTTAACATTAAAACGTGAGCAAATAAAATCAAGCCGATCTGTTAGAGTAAACAATGATCAAGGACTCGGGAAATAACTTTTCGAATGTGAACACACCAACGTAAAAATTAAATTCATGCAACTTAGTTGAGTAAATAACGAAAACATGTTGACTGTTCCTTGTAAATCAGACAGGCAAATAATAAAATATACTGTTTAGGCAGCCTCACCGGCGTATATTAATGGATCTGAATGTGTCTATTGGTGTGGATAGTCAGCATAATAGATTATCTGGCTTATGAAATATTTTGTAATGATGAATTAGTTCTTCTTTGATTCAACGATAGGGGAGTTCAAACAAATTCACTTGTTTTATACTTTCTTCGTTGGGTTTGTTTTCCATGCTGAGATCTAGTTCCATTGAACGGTGATAAATTTGCTGCATTAGTTTATTTGCATTCGTGATCGACGGAGAAAATACTGTAGATCATAATTCATGAACGTTCTTAGCCATGAATTATTAATCGGTGGTACTACCTCGAAAAATGCTTTGCGATACATGGATGACACTTATGTTTTTGAAAAGGCGGTACCTGTTTCAAGAGAAGATTTTAAACAGGCTAATATTTACTTAGCTTTACTGAAGTTTTTGAAGTCATGTTGACCTATTTTCTAAAACAGCTATATTTTTTTCAATAATTACATGAGCTTTGATTGGTTTTGGTTTGAAGGCTGTTTGTTCTTCAACAACCAAATCTCAAGTGCATCAACATCTATCTATTGATGCACATTTCGTATCATTTGTTACAGTACAGCATTTTTGATACATCATTGACGTTGACCAGATAGTTAATTGGACCATGACCTGAACCAAATGGACATTTAGCCACAAGTTAAGCTTCTTAGTTTGGGACATACTTTTTGAGTTTTTGAGGGTATAGTTTGAGCTTACGAAGATAAAAATACATGCAGTGTTTTAAATACACACCCATACTTCAATTATATTGCTAGTTATTTGTCCACAACTAATCAGGTTTCAGAGGGACATAACTCAGAGCAGTAATGTCCTAACACCTAACTGTTTTACTGACTCAACTTGTTATTGCAGTTTGAAACAACAACAACATTTTGCAGGTTTTTTGCTTGTAAAACAAGCTCGCACATTAAATGCACATCGGTTTTGCTGTATCGGGAATGACATGTAATGTGGTAATGCAGGAGAATGTAGTCCAGCAAATCATTGAATGTGCGCTCAAGGGTGGTTACTGAATAAATGGTTTAGAATGAATTAAATGCAGCAGTTACATCTGAAAGAAACTGTATGACTTTGATCGAATAATGATTAATTGTAAGTTTCCTTTACAGTGTTGGACAATATACTGCTCCAAAAATAGAGTTCCACCGCTGGTTATAATATAATGTTATTTCTCCTTATCTGGTTTAAACTTCGTAGTGAATAAAAAAGGTTCCGTTTAGCTCCAGTTTATTATTTGTCTGTTGAGAATCTAGCCACGTTTCCATTGCACCGGTGATGACTGGCGCGAATTTCATTAAGAATACAGACAATCCATCTATTTTCCGCTCAGAAGTTTCATTTTTTAATATAAGTGATTTAGAGTGGTTTAATCAGTCAGGACGAGGAGTCAAAATGTGGCAACGCAGATGCAGGATTCCACTAAGATTGACTCTGAACTTGACAGGTCCAGGATGCATACAACGTGATAAATCGTGAATAAGTATCTTAATTTATAGCGAGCGAATATATTCACAGGTGTGTGAACATTTTTACTCGATTAAGTTTTTCATCACAGCCAATCCAAAACCGGAATGAAATTTCAAATCTATTTGCTGTAACCTTATCTTTCACGACAGAGATAAGATCTTTCGGCCATTTTCTAAATCAAAAATTGCATCCAAACCTGTCGCATTTAAAGAAATTAATTCTAACCTTGTTTTTCAGATCACACATAATCAACTCGCTTTCTATGTTTACGTTTTAAGACATTAATTAAAAACGTACTCAAACATGTGTTTAATAAGCTACCTGCCTTAAGCTACGCAAACGTTTATTATCTTTTAATTGGGGTTCGTTCTTTCGGTGCAAATTTTTTGTTCGAGGTTCGTACTAACTATACACACACTTTCAATTTGCAAATATATATTCGCAGCAAATTTCTTTTCGTAAATTTAGTTTATTCGTTTAATATTTCGAAACTTACATGGGATGGACCAACGATCTAGATAAATCGTCAATCTTTCAAGTAAGAAAATCTTGTCAATGCTCAATTTTAGTTGGTTCATTTGCGTCAATTTCGAATGTAGCCATTTTTCATGAGCACACAAATTCCAACGAAATACATTTGACGGAATAATCTTGATTTTTATGAATATACTCTAACCCTTAACCATCTGAGACTGTAACTGTTCCGCTTCTACGACCATTGTTTTTTGTATGCAGTCACCACCAAATAGAAAAAGAGTCATTCAGTATACGAGCTAGAAGTTCTCAACTTCTGTCATTATGAACGGATGATGTAATACGGGCATTATTTGCAGTTTATTAATCGATGCGTTTTCCTCAAACTGACAGTGAGAAAAACAGAACAAAGCCAACATGCAAGGTTGAGTAGATGACCAATGTCAAACTTTCACTGTCCAGTGTGTGCTGCTTTGACATGGTGTGTAATTTATAGTGATATCACAAAATGAAGTACATTGAACCCGAAATGGGAAATTTTACATTAATGCATTGACAATTGATGTAGGACAAACGAATGCTATATGTATGTATCATGATGTGTAACCCAGACGGACGGATGTATCTTTGGAGAAAAGAAATGCAGACAAGATTTGTGCAATGTCAGTCATTCAATGTAACGGTACAAATCAATGTCATAGTATGTAACAACATAATGAGGATGTAAGCAAAAATCCTTCGGGAGAAAATTAAATCCAATGTCAATTATTACAGTAACGAGATAAATTCCAATATGTGTATAATCGGCTATTAGGCGTCCAACACCAATAGATGAATGACAAAATTAGTGAGATGCGTACGGCACCCAATGATTTTGCTTCGAACTGAATCTTCAGCGTTCAACAGTGACAATGACAACTTCGAAATGCGCGTGTGCGGTTAAATAAAAATAACATCGAAATCTGATAAACTACCTTTGTTCCGTAAAACACAAATGGATGAATGTGCACAAAATACAAGCAATTTTAAACAATTTAGTTCCGATTAAAATTAATTGAATTTCCAGAAGCGGCATTATATGTAACGAGATGAATGAAATGTCGCTGTTATGAGTGAATGTGCCTCACTCAAAAAATTCACAAAATGCATTGAACTCATTCACACAGCCAAAAATGTATGCCGTAGCTCCTTGTATAGACCCATCACGCTATGGACTAAAGCTCAATGCAGAGTAAAGTGAGGATCTATAACGTATTGCATACAAAAACAAGAGTTATCTTTATGCGTGGAAGATAATTTGAGAACTTTTACACATTGTGCAACTTTGCAATATTATAGACGGTAACGTGTGTAAGGATAAAGGTACTTAACCTAGACTCGAGCGGACCAGCACAACATTTTCACACCTGAAGTAATTTGTATAGTTAGCAATCTCAAATGCGTGACTTAGATACCGACATCAAACATTGCGTTAAGGTCCATGTCAGTGTTTGCTCGGGATTGCAATAATTAATAATAATAATAAACGTATTTGCATGAATTCTATCACACAAAACACACCATCGGTTCCGTGCGGTTTGCAGTCATCGGGTAAGGACTGTTGGATCAGGATCCACTTGAACCAGTGGATGAAGGGTAAACAAGTTGCGCTTGTAGGCAACTGATGGATAATGTTGTTACAAGATTCAAGATTCGAGAATTTATGGTCACAAAACGCACATAGCTTCACAATTACCATATCATAGTAAATATACATTCAGGAAATAGGTATAAAATAAACATGTGATGTCAAGTATAGTCAAGTTGTATAGTTACCATGAGTCAATACGCAGGTGTCGTCAAATCGTTATGCAACAAATAAGTATCCAAATTTCGAATAAACGTTTCGATGCTGGGAGAGATGAAAAGAGTTTCGGGGAGGGAATTCCAAAGGAAACAGACACGTACACAATAAAAATATCGGCGACAGCTGATACGGGAGTGGGGAATTTGCAGTGTCGCTGAGTGGCTGCGTGTATGACGTGACTCACGGTATTCGAATAAATGTTTTAAGGGATGATGTGGGGTATTCAATATTTTATATGTCAGTATCACATCGCTTCGAAGGCTTCTTTGGAGGGGAGTGGGGAGCCTCAGTTTTTTCAATCGTTCCTCGTACGCTAGTTCACGGAAACCTCTTACGAGTTTGGTTGCGCGATGGTATATTTTTTCAAGCAATATTATATCCTTTTTTAACCACGGAGTTCAAGCTTGTGATGCATGTTCCATTGTTGGAATTATATAGGCGTTCATGATGGTGGGCAAAGTTCCAGGCGAGAAGGTTTTGAAGATCCGTCGCAGCATACCTAGAAGCTTCGAAGCACGCTTGTAGATAATCTCACAATGCAGGCTGTTCTTCCGGCTGCCGCATACCCAGACTCCAAGATCCCTTTCCGATTCTGTCCAGCTCAAAAAAGTCTGCCCAAAGTGATACTGGTATTGGAATGGCTTACCAATTTGCAACACCTTGCATTTTTGGATATTGAATGGCAAATTATTCCGTACCGACCATTCGTGTAGAGCATCTAGATCACGTTGCAGCTGTACACAGTCCGCAATTGTTTTTATCCGGGTCCAAAGTTTAATGTCATCAGCGAAAAGAATCACCTTGCATGCGAGCGTCTCCGGTAAGTCGTTGATGTAAGCCAAGAAAAGTACTGGCCCGAGGACTGAACCTTGCGGTACGCCACTAGAGACATCAATAGCCTGTGATAGTACCCCGTTGATTCGAACGATCGCCTTACGCCCACTGAGGTAACTTTCAAGCCATATGAGTACCTGTCCGCTGATACCCATCTGCTTCAGCTTTTGTAAAAGTCGAAAGTGATCAACCCGAATCAACCTATAATCACATGAGCAATGACGCAACGACATGGACCAACACAAAACTTAATTTCATTGCAAACTCCCAAGGAACGGATTCCTGTTGTTTGCGGCATTATGTAGGGGATGTCGGATAAGATCCGCATGCGCTTGAAACCAATGTATAATTCTGAAAACCAAGCTGGGTTGTGACGCCACTGTTGGATCCCGTGCTACGACCCAACCTGTTTAATCAATGTAGACCACATTCCTATAGACAGTGTTTTGAACAGTCCCTTAAACAAGCCCATTGGCATGCATTTCAGACACGCGCACACACAACGGAGTTTTTTATGCTGTTGACTCTCCTAGGTGTGGTCAGTAGGATGTACGATCCCAGTTGAGGTTGCAACAATGTTTATAAGTGTAAACAAGTTGTATTGTATGACACTGTTGATAAGGTGTTGAGCACCTCTTCAATCACATGAGCTCACATCATGTAGACAAGAATCTATTTCCTGACCCAAAAGAAAAAGTCATTTGCATTTATTTGAACCACACACAAACGACGAATGGATTCATGCTGTTTGCACTCATCAGGTAGCTATAGTATCATTAAAATCTGAAGGCGCTTGAAACAACGATAGAAAGGTAAACAAGTTTCCCTTGTATGCCACTGTTGGATAACTTGGTACAATCAACCTATTTATCCACGTGAGCCACAATCATATAGAAATATTTGAACCCATGACCCTATGAACACAAAATTGTTCGATTGCATGCACTTCAACACGCACCCACCACGACCGGTTTTCTACAAGGTTGCAATCATTTTTTGATAAAGAGTTCAGAATGCGCATGCTCTCTAAACAAAGGAAGAATGTTAAACAAGTTGCGGTTGTATGACACTGTTGGATACCGTTGTTACAAACAACATGTCACATCACATGATCAGAATATGGTTATAATAACTCTTAGCTATATATAGCTATCTTCGCTATATATATAGCTCTCTATGCGAAAGTAGTAGGGGACCGTCACGATCGCCTGACTCGAGGAGGTGCTGTTGCGATTTAACATATTCCGAAATTGCTCTGCCAAGAGATCACTGATGATGACTTACAACTGCAAGACACATTATGGTGTACGCTTAATGTAACAGCAGGAGAAAAATGCATAGTGGGTGTGATTTACCGTTCGCCCTCAGCCGACGAAGCCTACAATTCAGCATTACTTGCAAATATACGCTTAGCGGCTAACAGATACCGCGGCAGACTTCTTCTGATCGGAGATTTCAATCTGCCGAACTTTAAGGGAAATCCATTTCATCCAGAAAACTCTGTTAATGCTTTATACCAACAGTTGCTTGAAGAAATTTCACTCTACAACCATATTTTCAACAATACCCGATTTCGTGGTACTGATACGCCGTCTATCTTGGACTTGATACTGACAAATGAAGAGCACGTGATTAAAAGTCTCACTTATGAAGCTCCAATAGGACTCAGTGACCACTTAGTTATTACGTTTGATTATATTTGCCAGGCAATCAGAACAAGTGACATCAACAAGGTGATTAGAAAAATTGACTTTTCACAACTTAAATCTACTCTTAAGAACGCCACAGACCCTGGTCTTAAGTCCGACAGCGTGCACGATCAGTGGCAGTGGATGATAAACAAACTTAAATCTGCCGTTGAAATGCACTCTCATCTTGTTCCAAAGGTGCAAAAAATGGATATACGTTTAAGCTGAGTGGCCGAACACGAAAATGGTTAACTTTGCGAAATGCTGCATGGCGGGCTCATCGACAAGATACCACTGTTGAGAGTTGGGAGACATTTCGGTTGCTGAGAAATAAGGTAAACAAACTTGTTGTTGAGGACAAACTGAATTATCACAAACATTTACTCAACAAAATGGAATCAAACCCCAAAATTCTCTATCAGATCATAAATAACCGGTCTAGGGTGAAACCAGGGGTTGCTGCTTTAAAGACGCGTGATGGAACAACAACCACAGCATCGGAATCTGCCGAAGTTCTAGCCCATTTCTTCTCCACTGTCTTCAGCCCACGAAACACCGTTACCTGCCCCTTAATTCCCGTCACCTTACCTGAAAATGTTTTACAAGAACTAACTATTACCCCGGACAGTGTCCTCCGAACATTGCTAAATCTCAACACGAAAAAATCTCCCGGAGCTGACGAAATTACCCCGCTGATCCTCAAAAAACTGTGCTTCTACTTTGTGTACGACCCTGACCTACTTGTTTAATCTCTCTTTAACCCAAAGTTTCGTTCCATGTGATTGGAAGAATGGCATCATTACCCCAATCTACAAAGGAGGAAACCGTTCCGAAGTATCCAACTATAGACCAGTAACACTACTACCGGTTATATCTAAAGTAATGGAGCGCCTCGTTGCAAACAGCGTCAAAAAACATCTGGAAGACAATTGCTTGCTCGCAGTCGAACAACACGGCTTCAGAAAAAGACACTCTTGCCTTTCAAACCTTCTGCTCTCCCTCGATGACTGGACACAAGCTGTAGACAAAGGTCTCACCATACACGCGTGTTATCTTGATATGTCCAAAGCATTCGATCGTGTCAACCACAGTTTGTTACTACAAAAAATGGAGCAATGTGGCATCAAGGGTTCATTACTAGCCTGGTTTGAGGATTATCTCCGCGACCGTGTCATTCGAGTAATGGTTGACGGTGCTTTATCACGACCCATTGCAGTAACGAGTGGGGTGCCGCAGGGATCAGTGCTTGGACCAATTCTTTTCCTGATCTATGTAAACGACTTACCGATACTTGTTTGCAGCAAAATCTTGTTATTTGCGGATGACATCAAGCTGTGGACACAAGTACGCACAACTGAAGATTGCAGACAGCTTCAGCTGGACCTTGATGCCTCACAGAACTGGTCAGTTAGAAATGAACTACCTTTCAATTTCAGCAAATGCAAGGTATTGACTGTTGGGAGATATTTTGAGTTCTCTTACACCCTTGGTTCCCATATTCTTGAAAGCGCTGACAAGGAGAAGGACTTGGGTGTGTGGGTGAGCAGCACGTTGAAACCGTCTCATAACGCCACAGCTGTCTATGAAAAGACGTCGCGAGTACTGCTTCTTCTCAAACGCGTGTTCGGGAGTTTCACGAAGCAAACTGTTCATCGAATAATTAATACGTACTTGAGGCCAACCATGGAGTAAGCGGTTCGGGCTTGGTCACCCTGGCTACAGAAGGACATCAGCCTCTTGCAGAGTATATCATCGGACCACCAAGCTCGTACGTGGTTTAGAACATAAACAATACGAAGATCGGATTACAAGCCTCAATCTCTTCGACTCTCGCTACCGCCGTCTTAGAGGCGACTTGATTCTTATGTTCAATATACTGCATACCCACAACCATCCCCTGAATCAACTATTCACACGACTACCACCACGAACAAGCCGGAGTCATAAATATACAGTACTTATTCCCGACTCAAGGCTGAACTGTCGAAGGTACTTGGAACTCCCTACCCCGTAACGTTGCACATTCACCCAACTTGGATATATTCAAATCGAACTTGAACAAATTCATGTCGACCAATCCAAACATTGAAACAATATATTCTGCATCATAAAGCTTTGAACCAATGCATCGAAGTAAACTATACATATTTACCCTATCAAACCGGTTAAAAACAATTTCTGCTCTATGTATTTTTACGTGATTCCTGAACTAATCAGTAGGCAAACAAACCCCGTTTTACTACCTATGTTATTGTAATTCGCATATTATTCTGTGGTTTTTGTAAAGCTTTGTGCTTTTTAGACCATTAAATTGAAATGAATTGAATTGAATTGAATTTTATCATATTTGTATTTTGTGGACAAATAAATGTATTGCTGAAAATTCGTGTACACGAATAAAGTCATTCTCTTCTCTTCTCTTCTACTCGAGAAATGTGTCGCTGTTGTCTCCGGTACATTGGTGCAAATTAAACTGAGATTCATCAAATTTGTTTTCATTTTAGTATTGGTTTTTAAAGTAGAGTAATTCTGCTGGTGGACAGTCAGTACACGCCACTTCGACTTTCTAATGTGACAAACATCTGAGTCGCAGCTAGCATTTGCATCACTAAACTGTTCAGCCTCCCGCAAATTCTCTTTAAGTAATAGAGCAACTTATGGAGTTACGGGATGTAGCGTTGGTTTAATAATGGTTTCATTTTTGAGTGAGTTATTCTGGGCAATTAATATCAACTTCAATGTTTCCTCGAATTTTCGGGAACAGTTCTCCAAGTATTTGATGCGATTTTCTAGGTCTCCTGAGTGTGATACATTGGTCCCTCCGCCAGTTTTGTTCTACACATAACATACACCACGATTTCAGAAATATTAATAAAGACTACTGCCTCGTTAGTCAAAAATTTATCACAATTAGTGTGTATCTTAGTAGAGCACATATAACACATGACTACTTTCGATTTCACACTTACCCCCTGTTTGCAAATTTGACACAAGTCACGCGTAGTTTTCGTAGGTCTAGACATCCGATAGCTGTTGAGGTCGTCTGGCCAAGGTCGTCTGATCGTTGAAAGTGGGTGCTGATAGCTTCCACTAAAACACCTAGGCGCGGTTTACGGTTGAGAGATGAAATTTGCGAGGTTCGCGTGGCAACGTATCGCAATGTATTGGATGCAAATTACCGAGTAAATCAGTCGTGGTGACCGTAGATTTGATCTCGCACAAATGATGTACGGTTTGTTGAGTTCACCAGAAGAAGATCCTCCGAACGATATCAGTATTATGATCAAGTCAAAAGAGCGACAACACAATTTGCTCACGCACACAATTTCCACAGTGATATGGAAAAAAGTATCTTCCGAAATGTTGGTCATAGGACACTAAAACTGATTGACAGCAATAGATCTCTTCAAGCGAAATCGAAAGGTGTAATAATAATCCAAATATGATTAGCGAGTGACGAGTAATGTTCAAAAGTATCAAAGAACAAAATTATGCGTCCGCCCGTTAACCGATGATAATTGAGCACACAATCATGTAGAAAACGTTTGAACTAAAGACCATCAAAACAAAAGTTATTTTTCATGCATTTCCATCACACACGCACACATAAACGACATTGTACATGCTATTTTCACCCAGCAGGTAGTGACAATAGAATAATGATCCGCATGACTGCAAGGATGATTTGTTTGTTTTAGCACTGTCCAAATAAATATTAGTGCTCCTCAGTTCGGTCTGTGTTTAGCCGAATGCAAATTCAATATTTTAGGTCTCATTTCTTATTAATAATTAGAAATTCCCAAGACGGATTTTGTCGCTCTGCGCTGTGAAGATTCCAATAGATGAGTATCTCTTTTCAGCCAAGGATCCCATGTCGGTATAGCATATTCCATATGATGACGGTTGTAGGTGGAAATCAATTTGCAGACAATAGTCTGCATTTCAAAGCATCAGTGGCATTCCATTGTATTGAGATCGGGTGTAAATCATATCGCGATCCCGTTGCGGGTTCTGCGTGTCGTCTGTGGAGTTTATCTTGCGCCAAAGCTTTGCGTCATCAGCGAAAATAAGCACCGACGACTGCAATACAGTAGGCAAGTCGTTTATATATATATATTAAAAACAAAAGCGGTTCGAGAATCGATCCTTGTGGTACACCACGGGCAACTTTAATCGACTCGGATGGTTCGTTTTTGACTCTAACATACACCCCACGAGATATCACCCATTCTTTAATCCATGCATGGAGTTTACCCTGTACTCCGTAGGTGAGTAGTTTCGACGAAATTATTTCGTGATTCACACGATTGAAGGCTTTTGAGAAATCAATATAAATTACGTCCACGGAGTTGCCGGCATCCAGGCTCTGCGAATTATTGCCTCTTTTGCTAGTTCCGGATTATAACAACGAATTTGTAGTTCTTCGTACGGAACGTCCGGAAATATTCGCACAGCCAATTTGTTTACAACTAAGAGGGATGAGGTGAGCAATATATTTTCTACATCTTGGACGAACATTGGCACTACACACAGTAACCTGCGTGTGTTCACACGAGGTGAGTTCAGGGGTCTAAATAATCGCGTCAGCGACGCAGTTGACGCAGTGATGCCTAAGCTTCGGCAAAGGTTATTCCATTGTTTCCTGTCATCTGCTTCGCGTTGCTTTAACGATGGCGAAGTTGATTCAATGATATTACTACAAGTTACCGTTAGATCTTCCATTTTTGTCTGTTGGGGAATTTTAGTGTTCAAACTCTTCGGTCCTAACTGATGCACATCATTCGATAATTCTGAACTTCCATTCACTTGACTACTGGTCTGATTCACAGAATCATTGGTCGTACCGAGCTGGTGGAAGCGACTTTATTCGATTTCTGGAGAAATCAGTGTTTAGTGCTTAAGGGAGTGTTACTAAAAGATTAGAAGTCTGGCGTGATAACACCTAACTTTAAAGGCGGATGCCGATCTGACGCTGCAAATTATCGTCACGTCACACCTTTACCTGTTATCACTAAGCTCATGGAAAGTATAGTCTCGAAAAGAATGATTGCACACTTTGAATCGCTTAAATTGTTTTCGCCAGCACAGCATGGATTTTGATCTCTCCGCTCCTGTCTCACAAATCTTACCATAGCATTAGACGACTGGAAGAAAGAGTTGGATAGAGGTTCTTGCATCCACGTCTGTTACCTCGACATTTCGAAAGCTTTTGACAGAGTCAATCATCATCTAACAGATTACATAATCAACATGATACATTTCAATTCTGAATATGTCTCGAAACATAATAGCAAAGAACGACAGTTGAGAATTCGCAGTAGTACTAGAAAATGGTTTACAAAGCGAAATTTGGCATGGGCTATTCACAGGGTTGCCAGAACTGATTCGACGTGGGCAAACTTTCGCGAATTGCGGAATCAAGTCACAAATCTCATCCGAGAGGACAAAAAATATCACCAGCTTCAGCTAGCGGTAAGAATGCAGCGTAATCCCAAACTGCTTTATCGAACTGTTAACAACGCTACGAAGCTGAAACCCGGAGTATTTCCGATCATGACAGATAACGGACTAACTGATTCTGTGCTGGAAACCGCTAACGCTCTAGCCAGTTTTTATTCACGAGTTTTCACCCCAAAGGATGAATTACAACGGTCAGCATTGTCAGCACCAATTGTGCCGGAGACTATACGCGATGTATGCATCAGTTCGGAAATAGTGCAGCACCACCTACGTAAGTTGAATATCAACAAGTCCCCGGGAGCTGACGGAATCACACCTGCAATCCTAAAGTTATGCGGCAGTCAATTGTGCGAACCACTTTGTGATTTATTTAATCACTCCCTGAGGGAGGGTGTTGTACCTAATGACTGGAAGAGAGGAATCATAACACCCATCTACAAAGGTGGAACTCGTTCTGACCCAGCAAATTACCGCCCTGTTACACTCCTTCCAGTGATCTCAAAAGTTATGGAGCGAATTGTGTGCGAAAGAATTGTGAGTCATCTCGAAGCCCAAAACTTGCTGTCCAGAGAGCAACATGGATTTAGGAAGTCTCGTTCTTGCTTGACTAACCTACTGGAGACACTGGATGACTGGACGCAGGCAGTGGATAATGGTGGTTGCGTGCATGCGTGTTACTTGGACATATCAAAGGCGTTTGATCGCGTGGACCATTCCATACTCCTGAGCAAGCTGCACGATGTTGGTATTAATGGGTGCCTTCTTACATGGCTGAGAAGTTACCTTCTTGATCGCAAGGCAACTGTACGTATCGATGGTGTGATGTCTGGGGAAATCGAAGCCACTAGCGGTGTCCCACAAGGTTCGGTACTTGGTCCGCTTCTCTTTTTGGTCTACATCAACGACCTTCCGAAACTTGTCACAGCCAAAATGGTTCTCTTTGCGGATGATGTTAAAGTTTGGATGCGAATCACGTCAATCGTGGACTGTTTGCGCTTACAAAGCGATTTGGATGTATTGAACAGCTGGTCGGAGCGAAACAAACTTCCATTCAACTTCCGAAAGTGTAAAATGTTGCAAATAGGCAAAGATTTCCCATTCTCATACAACCTTGGATCAAACCAACTTGAATGGACAACCAAAGAAAAAGACCTCGGTGTATGGATTAGTGGAAGTCTTAAGAATAGCATGCAATGCGAAGCAGTGTACAACCGAGCTAGCCGCATGCTAGGTATGCTTCGGCGGATTTTCGGACATTTTTCCCGTGAATCATTCCCCATGCTCATAAATACGTATATTAACCCGGTGATGGATTACTCAGTGCAAGCTTGGTCACCGTGGCTACAAAAGGACATCAAGCTGCTCGAGAGGATTTATCACAGAGCAACCAAAATGGTTGGCTGCCTCCGCAAACTACCATATGAGAATCGACTTGAGCAGCTTAATTTGGATACACTGCTTCGCAGAAGGGTTCGATTCGATCTAATACTAACCTACAAAATAATGAACGCCAAGGCGCACCCTCTGAGGCATCTATTTCGCCTCCGGTCAAGCCATGTCACACGTACTCACCCATTGGCATTTGATATTCCACATTCCCATCGGAACTCCCGTCGGTTCTTCTATTCGGTGCGCGTTTGTTTCTTATGGAACTCCCTACCGTCAGATGTTGTCCAATCATCTAGTGAAAGGATTTTCAAGAACAAATTGGAAATATTTATGCGAAGTAATTCCACCCTACATCCCGTTTATATAACATGATCTTTTTCCAAACGAATAATTTTATTTCATCATACAGCGACAATACATGACATTTTTCTAACTACAAAACTGTCGATCTTTCTAATGACTCAATTTATTTTGTATATATATTTATTGTCCTTATACGAATATCCTGTGGTGTTGTACAGCTACGAGCTTTTTTATACCATAAATTCCTGAATCTTGAATCTTGATTCTGCTTTCCCAAAACTGATGCGTTCAGGAATATGTGAACCATTCCTCTCATGGTTGTGTGACTATCTGTCAGATCGCGACGCCAGAGTTAAAATTAACGGAGTGCTATCACAAACGTTCAAAACCACGAGTGGAGTCCCACAAGGATCTGTGTTAGATCCGCTCCTCTTTCTGTTATACACAAACGATTTACACCCCCCCCTCATATCTTCTAAAATGGTCCTGTTCGCGGATGATATGAAAATTTGGACGCCTATTAGTTCTGCAGAGAAACTTCAAATGGATTTGGACAGCGTGTCGAATTGGGCGGTCATGAATAACATGTCATTCAACATACAGAAATGTGAGATGCTCCATCTTGCAATAATGTTCCTTGGATATATCGATTGGGAACTGAAAACCTAGCATGGAGATCGTTAGAAAAAGATCTTGGAGTGTGGATTAGTGGTAACCCGAAGAGCACAGTGCACTGCCTGAATATATATCGACGGACCAACAGATTGTTAGGTATCGTTTGAAGAATATTCGCGAGACTCTCTCCGGTAACGTTACCAAGGATAATGAATGTCTACTTTTGCCCTACGATGGAGTACGCGGGCTAGGTCTGGGGTCCTTTGCTGCGAAAAGACATTGCTCTATTCGATAAAATCTGTCATAGAGCAACAAAGTTAGTGATTGGTCTTTGCAATGTTCCGTATAGCGAAAGGCTGCGACATCTGGGTCTATGTGACATTACCCAAAGGAGGATACGACACGATATTATTCTGACCTATAGAATTGTGTCTACCGAAGGACATCCTCTAAAACACTTGCTTGATGTATGTGATGGAAAAGTGACACGCGGACACACCTTAACCTTTTACGTTCTGAGATCCCGTATTGATTGTCAGCGACATTTTTTGGCCGTATGAGCTACATTTCTTTGGAATTCCCTACCCCAACATGTGGTGGACTCTCCTTGCTTGGCGATTTTTGAAGCGAAATTTGACTTGCACTTGCAAACGAACATCATTCGTGAGCCTTACATTTGCTATTCTATATTGCTTTTATACTATTGTAATTTTCATGTTTTATTCATACCGTAATCCTGTGGTGCTGTTAAGTATTAAATTTTTTAGCCATAAATCCTTGAATCCCTAGTCGTTACAGCTTCCCTGTAAGACTTACGATAAATGCGGTTAAGGACTGCCTTTTGAACTGACACACAATTCTTTGGAAAGACTCGAACGTGTTTTCAAGCCGTTTAAGGTTCTCCTCTACAGCGAATACGCGTCTATCCATAATTGAATATGAGTTTTCGGCTCTCGATAAATCACTAGTTACTTTCAATCTGCGTGGATTACATATATAGCAGATGCCTGGAAGATTTTCATTATTAATTAGAGTCACAGATTCCGGTGATAAATACTTTTCATAGTTCGCATGAATAGCAATTGAAAACAAGTAACATTTAACTTGACACTATCTGGGATTTACCAGCTATTAACAGAGTTTGTACTGGTGTTCACCTTGTGTTCAATGGAAATGATCGAGCTGTGTCTTCAAACGCACTTCAAGTTTAATCGAAAGATATATGAACAAATCCGAGGAACGCCAATGGGATCACCGATTTCCAGCTTAGTTGCTGAGGAAGTTATGCAACTTTTGGAACGGATTGCCCTGCCAATAATCCGACCAAAATTATGGATCCGCTACGTGGACGACACCTTCGTGATTATGAAAAGAACAGAACTGGATGAATCACACCGACTGCTCAATTGTGTATTTACTGGAATCCAATTTACAAAGGAAACTGAAGTTGACGGCTGTTTACCACTTTTGGATGTCCAAGTGAAGCGGACAAGCGACGGAACGTTAGAGACCTGCGTCTACCGGAAAACCACACACACGGATCAAATACTGAACTTTCACAGCAAGCACCCGAACAATCACAAACGCAGTTGCGTCAGAACCCTATTCAAAAGAGCTGCAATCCACTGTAGTACAGATGAACTGAGAAGAAAAGAAGAAGAATATCTGTTCAAAGTGTTCCAGAAAAATGGATATCCAAGAAGCTTCATACTACGCAACAGGTCCAACCACCCACAACAAAGAACCCCAGAAGAAAACATAAGCAGACGCAAACTACCCTATATTCAACATATCTCCGAAATCGCAGCTCGGGTGTTTCGGCCACTTGGAATCGACATCGCGCATAAACCAGCATCAACACTTCGGAACCACTTCAATAAGACGAAAGATAAAGTGGCAAAATAAGAACAGTCGAATATCGTCTACACGATTTCATGCAGAGACTGTGAAAAGAACTACGTCTGACTAACGGGTCGCAAACTCAGCACAAGATTATATGAACACCAGTTAGCCGTACGCAGACATGACGGAATTCACTGATCTCAATAAATGTTGATCAATTTGGGCATCAGTTCGACTGGGACCGCACAAGAATATTCGCCAGAGGAAGCGACCGACGGGCGCGAGAATTCCTGGAAGCGTGGCACTCAACAACAAATTCAATTAACCAGCATCTCCAACTGGCTACAACATATGGACCAATGAGAAACCGGTCACGAAGAAGGCATAACATGAACTCGACCAATCCGCGGGAGTAACCGTGAACGGACAAGCAAACGGTATAATAACCAACGAATTCCAACTACAAGACGTTTCGAAAGACGTTTTGCTCATGATGTCATCTTGCCTGATGACGAAACGTCCAAGAACAACTACGCAAGTTCGGCGAACACAAGGAGAACACCATGCAAATCCTGAGCTACGAATATTTTCCTTTATTGCTGAAGAGTTTGTACTGTTTACAAGCCTCGCCGTCAGGTCCGTTAAAGGTCACGTTTTCGGTCAGTGTTACAATTTTGCGAGAGCGAGTCGATCCACTTGGCGAGCGGTCGTTCATCGATCGGTGTCTCTCGGTGGAGTGTAAGAACGAGCGGATGCAATGAAGTGCGATCCAACGGACAGTACAACTCGTAAACTTTCACGTAAAGCGGGTCTGTTCTGTGATATTTGATCCGACATTGTTGAAATAACTGTCAGTAAATACAAAATGGCGAGATCTTCCTGATGGTATCCGAGTTGTTGCATTAATCTGGATTGAAAGCAATGTTGCACGCGTAAGAAATGTGGATTAGAAACTGGAAAATTTTGATTTTCAAGAATTCACGTTTCTTCGACTTGAAAATAGTATATTCCGAATGAGGAAGTTGAGACAAAATCAATGATATAAGAACGGTCCTGATCCGCAAATCGAGCGAGCGACAAAATCCGAAAGTATGCGAGCACAAATTTGTACGTCCACACCGTAGCCTGATCCTTGGGAATATCTTGAGCGAAAATTTCCCAAATACCCGTTTGAGTAGATTTAGGACACGTGTTTCTTTTTTAAAGGCACTGTTAGTTTGAAGTGATATTTTTAAACTGAAGCATATCCAGACACCAAAATAACTTGATAACTTTTACACATTGTGCAACTTCGCAATATTATAGACGGTAACGTGTGTAAGGATAAAGGTACTTAACCTAGACTCGAGCGGACCAGCACAACATTTTCACACCTGAAGTAATTTGTATAGTTAGCAATCTCAAATGCGTGACTTAGATACCGACATCAAACATTGCGTTAAGGTCCATGTCAGTGTTTGCTCGGGATTGCAATAATTAATAATAATAATAAACGTATTTGCATGAATTCTATCACACAAAACACACCATCGGTTCCGTGCGGTTTGCAGTCATCGGGTAAGGACTGTTGGATCAGGATCCACTTGAACCAGTGGATGAAGGGTGAACATGTTGCGCTTGTAGGCCACTGAT
>JACCGJ010025196.1:0-11650 GCA_013407085.1 Atriophallophorus winterbourni
TGACATTCCTTTTATTGTGTACACACGCTTATTTTACCGTATTACACATCTAACCTTTTTCTTTTTGTTGTAGCTCATACTCGTGTTCTTTAGTTGATTAAAGCCTTTCAATCAGGCGTTATCTTCTCTACGTTCGTTTGTGTCCAGATCATATCTGACTCTCGTTACAATTTAATCAACTAAAAAAATGGATCGTTTACTCCGTCCTGAACGCTTCGATACCGATCCCAACGCTGCAGATGCTACCGATTCATGGAAACACTGGTTTTTGACCTTTACGAATTTTCTCGATACAATTGAATCTTTCAACCCAGACAAACTGAAGACTCTTATCCATTTCCTGTCACCTGCTGTCTATAAAATCATTTCTCAATGCACTGACTACGATTTAGCCATCAGTACCTTGAATTCTCTTTATGTTCAGCCCAAAAACGAGATATTCTCAAGACATATCCTTGCCACTTGTAAACAAAATCGCGACGAAACTCTTGACCAGTTCATGCAGAAATTGCGTAATTTTGCAAAGGATTGTAACTTTAAAGTCGTTAGTGCTGAACAAAATCAACAAGATGCTATTCGGGACGCTTGCATAAGCGGGCTTATGTCTAACGCCATTCGTCAGAGGTTGTAAGAAAACAAGACACTGGATGTACAAACTGCTTTCGACCAGGCAAAGGCACTCGATTTGGCCCAACGTCAATCTCTCGTTTATCCAGCCTGCACCTAGTAATTACGGTGCTGCTGCAATCGATGCGTCTCACGCCACTACCGATTCAACTCCTTTCAATTCTGAGACAACTCTGGCTACCGCACGTTCCAGTTGTTTCTTTTGCGGTTACGATCGACATCCACGCTCGAAATGCCCCGCTAGGGATGCGGAGTGCAAATCATGTGGCAAGAAAGGTCATTTCCAAAAAGTATGCCGTTCTACAAACAAGGCAAAACACACTGCATCGGTAATTCCTTTTCTGACCTCCACGATTATCAACGCTGCTGCGCCGGCCAGTCTTAATAAAGCAATTACCGGAGTTGACGTCAACGGTATAGCTTTACAGGCGCTGGTTGACACGGGTAGTTCTGAGAGTTACATCTCCGAAAGTATCGTCTGTCGAAACGGTTGGCCTATCCTGGAATCGAAAAACCAAATTGTGTTGGCTTCTACGTCGATGATAAGCAATACGAAAGGTCATTGTTTTGTATCACTCGTCCACAAAAGTACTCGTTACAACAATGTGAAACTTTCTATCCTTCCTGATCTATGTGCCGATGTGTTGCTTGGACATGATTTTCTTCAGCGCCATCGAGCAGTTGAAATACCATTCGAAGGAATCCATGCCCCATTTTCTTTGTGTAGTTTATCCGTTACTACATTAACTCCTGTTTCACTTTTCCCTCATCTGGACCCATCATGTCGTCCGATATGCACCAAGTCCAGAAGATACAGTCATAACGACGAGATTTTCATTCGAGCTGAAGTTGCCAAGCTACTAAATGAGGGAATAATCGAATCTTCCCAGTCGCCTTGGCGCGCCCAGGTGTTGGTCACAACAAACGAACGACAGAAGAAACGTTTGGTCATTGACTATAGCCAAACTATCAACCGATTCACATATCTAGACGCCTACCCCCTGCCTCGAATCGATGACATGATCCAAAAGATTTCACAGTTTGGTATTTTTAGCACCTTAGACTTGCAGAGCGCATATCACCAAATTCCTGTAAAGGAGAATGAGCGCCGGTACACTGCATTTGAAGCATGTGGCAACCTCTACCAATTCCGGCGTATTCCATGTGGCGTAACCAACGGAGTTGCATGCTTCCAGCGGGCCATGGATGAGTTAATACGCAAGGAATCTCTGCGAGGAACGTATGTCTACGTCGATAACATAACCGTCTGTGGGAAAGATAAGCATGATCATGATGTAAACTTAAGCAAATTTATGCATGCAGTGGATAAATATGGGCTTACTTTGAATCGCAACAAATGTGCCTTTTCCGTAGAGCGCGTTAAACTTCTCGGTTATGAGGTATCCGCTGGAAATGTGAAACCAGACCATGAACGCTTTGATGCCTTACTCAAGCTGCCTCCACCCTGTGATGTTAAAGCACAACAAAGAATAATCGGGATGTTCTCTTATTATTCCCAATGGTTTTCCCAGTTCTCCGACAAAATCCATCCTTTGGTTCACAATAAAATCTTCCCACTGTCCGGGAAAGCTTTGAACGCTTACACATCCCTGAAATCTGAATTAGTGCAGTCATCCCTCTTCTCAGTTGATCGTGACGTACCTCTCGTTGTCGAAACAGATGCATCCGATATAGCAATAGCTGCTACTCTCAACCAAAACGGACGTCCGGTTGCTTTCTTCTCTCGCACACTCTCTCCGAGTGAGCGTAATCATCCCGCGATCGAGAAGGAAGCTTGCGCGATCATTGAAGCAATTCGAAAATGGAGACATTATCTCATTGGGTCTCATTTTAAACTAATCACTGATCAACGCTCCGTTTCGTTTATGTTTGATACGAAAATCGCCAGTAAAATCAAGAACGACAAAATCCAACGTTGGCGTATAGAACTCTCTCAGTTTTCCTATGATGTGGTGTATCGACCGGGCCCTGATAATACCGTAGCTGATGCCTTGTCTCGTGGATTTTGTGCCAGTGTACATTCGCTTCCTCAATTAAAGTCCATTCATGACTCACTGTGCCACCCGGGTATCACACGTTTATTTCATTTCACCCGATCTAAAAATCTTCCGTTCTCTCTTGATGACGTCAAATCTGTCATTCGGCAGTGCCTTGTATGTTCTCAGTTGAAGCCAAATTTTTTCGGTCCTTACAATGAGCCACTCATTAAAGCAACACATCTTTTTGAACGTCTCAGTATCGATTTTAAAGGGCCTATTCCTTCATCTACTCGGAATCGATATTTACTTACAGTAATTGACGAATTTTCTCGATTCCCCTTTGCTTTCCCATGCCCTGACATGACCAGCTCTACTGTCATTTCCCGACTCACCGAACTTTTTTCCATTTTTGGTATGCCCGGATACGTACACTCAGATCAAGGGTCATCCTTCATGTCCAGTGACATTAAATCTTTTCTTCATTCTCGAGGAGTTGCTACGAGTAGGACCACCAGTTATAACCCGCAAGGTAATGGGCAAGTGGAACGTCTGAACGGTACCTTATGGAAAACGGTTTCATTATGCTTGCGAGATAGAGGTTTGACGACAGAGCAGTGGGAACTTGTCCTTCCCGAAGCATTACACGCCATGCGGTCTCTCTTGTGCACTGCTACAAATGAGACGCCTCACGAGCGCATGTTCAAGCATAATCGCAAGTCTCCCGTCGGTACAAGTCTTCCTATTTGGTTGTTGATGCCAGGACCAGTCCTTTATCGCAGAAATGTTCGTTCCTCCAAGTATGACCCCCTGGTGGAAGAGGTGGAGCTTCTGGAGAGTAATCCTCAGTATGCCCATATCCGCTTGCCAGACGGTCGCGAGGAGACTGTCTCTCCGTCAACTGGCTCCAATGAATCAGTCGCCAAACCCATTGAACACTGACCCACCTGACCCAACAGAAACACCTCCAGATACCCTTTGTACACCTGACATTCAGTCTGCCACTTCAGACATTTCTGGACCAACCACTACACTTCAACCAAATGTAGAACACCTTGTTTCACAACAACAAATGGTTAGACCCTACAATCTTCGATCCCGTGAGGTCTAAAACTGTAACCGTTATATCACTCGGTCTTCCCGGTCGGGGTGAATGTCGTGTTGTTTTGACATTCCTTTTATTGTGTACACACGCTTATATTACCGTATTACACATCTAACCTTTTTCTTTTTGTTGTAGCTCATACTCGTGTTCTTTAGTTGATTAAAGCCTTTCAATCAGGCGTTATCTTCTCTACGTTCGTTTGTGTCCAGATCATATCTGACTCTCGTTACAGTGATATTCGTCAAATGTTGTTGGACTCCCTCGGTCGATGTCGACCATGGATGTACAACACAATCGCATGAATTTCATGTCTTACAGCTTTTGGAATGACTAAACAGTCCGATTCGGGAGATACAATCTCTCACACAGCGCTGTACGGCTGTGGGATCGTGCAGTCATATAAAGCGTTGCTTGTTCGGATCGTTCTTTTATCGGTGTTATCGGGCGTTGTATTGGATACGCGCCAGATGCATACGGTTGAACGTGTCGTGACAGCAATTGCATCATACACTCTTATTGGTCAAATAGAATTGAATAAACGTACGGGCTGACAAACATGTATTGAATGGTGAGGAATTAGTCGTCACACTGCCTGCGTTCCTTTCATATTTACAAACAACTTTTGACGATGAGACAAACACATAACAAAGAGTACTTTGCGAGTGAAAAAGGAATATGTTGTTATTATTGTGTGTTGTCTAAGTAAATGGTTATTTTGAAGATGAATAATGTTAACTGAGTTGGCGAACTAAAAATCACTGACTTGAAACTGATAACGATAAAAAGCAATAGATATAAAAATATAGCGCTATCGGTAATCAAAATGAAACGATATTGTATAAGTTAACATAATAAAATAATACAAATCATAAGACTGAACAAATCACTACAATCCATTATCTTACTTTTCAAATATCCGCAGACGAGAGTTTGTGAACCATACAACCTGAATACTCAACATCAAAGTACCGGGTTCCCGACCGCATGTCGTTGAAGGAATTCTGGCCCGTGATATCTTTTTAGCCACTTTGGTTGTATTTCCCACGCTCTGCTTAACAGTGCATTTCCAAATCGCTTTTCTCTTATTTGCTGTAAATTAGTAATCAATTTAACGATGTATACACACAAAATAAGCAAGAATCGCTTTGCAGCACGCTCTTGAACGAGGAAAATCTAGGAACAACTGCTATTAGGCCTGTACATGCTTGTTCGCATGCAAAATCCAACCAGTTATTCAGTGCTCCGGTCTCAAATACCGGGTATCAGCGACGGTGCACCGACCCCGATTAAAAGTGAATTAAATGGTCTGCAGTATAGAAATATTTGAGAACTATGCACAAATGATTGCAGTGTGCGTAATAAGTGGGGAGAGCTTCAGCTTGCTACACAGTAAATTCAGGTAACTATAATGGTCATTACCTAATCAAGGTTGAAATTAGATGATCATCCACCGTCATTTGTATCAACTAATTACGACATCTATCGTCAGGATATGGATACTGGTGCTACTGTCGGGGATTGTGGCAATTGTGATAAATGAGGACTTTCCCCACAGTAAGACATCGATAAAGATTGCTTCTCACACAATTAAACATACCTTGGTATTTCTTAATGTCGCTAGGATTATACTCGCACTTGTGTATGCTTAAAGAAGCCCAGTTTCTTCACCATTAAACGATCAACTACTGAGGGACACATTGAAATTAATTAAAGGGAAATGTAACGCCTTGCTTATTGTTGGATTCTTCAAACTGGGCGTCGATTAGGGTACAAAAATCTCTTCATCAGATTCAGCAGAGTCGCAACATCTGAACAGGTTTCATGTCAGGGCTTTTTATCAGCATGTCAAGAAACCGACAAGGTTTAGGTCGAAACACACGCCGTCCACTCTGAATTTGGTTCTTTCGTGTCATTAAAGAGATATTTATGGAATCATATATCTTGCGCACTTAGGCAAGAGCAACCACGTTGTAATTGAGCTATTATTCAACCGCTCGCAAATATAATTATCCTTGCAATCAGCTATCTTTTTGCAGCTTACTCAATCCAGTGTATACTACCCGATGATTGGAAACGAGCGGCGGTAGTAGCCATACACAAAATGGGTCCAAGTTCGGATGTAAACAACTATAGGCTAGTAAGCCTGGCAAGCATTCTTTGCAAGTGCTTGGAAATAATCATTTGGCAACCGATATGTCAACATTTGATAGCCTGTTCCTTACTATGCGATGCCCAGCACGGATTCTGTAAAGAAAGTTACTGCCTAACATATCTTCTGAGCTTTCTTGATGAAGTGACATTACTGATCGGTGAAGGGAGAGTAGTCGGTGTATGCTCCCTTGATTATCAAAAGGCCTTTGACTCAGTGAAAATAGGTACCTTCTGCACAAGATAAGAATGTGTGGCGTCACAGATTATCTTCATCGATGGTTAGACAATTTCTTAACCAATCGTACTAGCTATGTTAGAATCTCCAGCGTGTGCTCGGAGGAATCAGTGATACTCAGTGAAGTGCCTCAAGGTTCAGTGCTTGATCCACTGTTTCTCATCTTTTGTAAACGATCTGGCAGCCTGCTTGACTTCAAGTTACCTTCTTTTTGCTGATGATGCTAAGATCCTAGGAACTGACAGTAGAGATACGCTTATTTCTGATTTAGAAAAAGTAATCGAGTGGACAAAGACATGTGATTGCCACTAAGCTTGGGGAAGAGCTGTCGTTTTGACGACTATTTGGCGAAACACAAGCAAAAAGTCGTCGAAGGAGACTATCAGAATAGCTGTCTGCTCAAAAGTGAGGATCTCAGTATTACTATCACAGGAAATTTTAATTGTCTACTCAATGTGCCTAAGCATGTCAAACAAGGCTCGCAGATAATTGTTTAGACGCGCTCAGGCTTGTCAGGTCCGAAAACCTTCTAATCGTGATTCCCCTATACAAGGTGTAACGACTAAAGTCGCTGTTTAACGCGTAGTCCCCCCCAGTTTTCTTATTCGACACTCAAAACCACAATGATTCGAGTTTTCTACGGTTCTATTGACAATATTAATAGACAACAACAATAGACAAACCTCAACTGTACCGGGTTGTACAAATGATGTAAGCCAAAAATGCTCGAAGTTTCCAAATGACAACAATAAACTCAGCCAATGCTGACAAGATAGACAATACAATGGTGAACAATCGTCTCTGTTTTCTCCAAATACCACGAGCAAAATATGTGGAATTTTAATGACAGCCAAGCAATATCAATTACTTCAGTAAAACAAAATTGGGTATACAAGTGCATAAGGAAAATGTGTACACAAAAACAATGTAAGATAAAATTGTTGAGAATTAAGAAGAATTCAATTGTTCAAACAGAAAAATAAGAAGGAATTTTACACAAAATTTTCGTCATTTACACCTCCCGCCAAATTCCTTCTAAACCTGGTGTTCTGAATGACACTAACTGATTGGTTCCGCCTCCCTACCCAGCTACTCCAATCTTAACCCAAAAAAACGCAAGACAAACGGCAAATGACTTTATTGAGTGGCGAGTCACACACGCCACATCGCATTGCTATCACTGGACATATGTGGCTTTTTATAGAGAAAACGTTTGCCAAACGTAGACTCACCACGTCCTCCAGCTTTGCTCCTGATCCTTTAAGAAGTTCGAGCTTGCCCTATTTGCGCCACCGCGCCCACCTCCGGGCCTTCATCTTCTTGAGATCCTTCCAGCAGACAAATTTTCCGTATATCACGTGTTACCAAACCATTTTTTGAGCGAACAACAACAGTCCTAACCAGATCATCTTTGCTCACATGAACATCTACAACAATACCAAGTGGCCAAGCACGCTTCGAAGTTTCAACACTGCACAATAATACCACATCCCCAACACAAAAATTGCGTTTGCGATTGATCCATTTTTGTCTTGTCTGTAGTAGTGGTAGGTACTCAGATTTCCAGCGTTTCCAAAATACGTGTGCCAGGTGCAGCGCTTCCAGCAGACGAACATCAAAAATCAATAGGTCAGTAACATTATGCCTTTTAGGAATTATAATGGGATGAATGCTTTCATCTGCAAGATCAGAATGCCTCAATCGACCACCAACTTTCCAAATACCTTGATCAATAAATGGGCGTAACTTTAATGATGACAAATTGAACTCACAGGGCTCACTTAGCGCCTTATCACCAAATACATTCCGCTGCGTCAATCGAATAATTTCTGCTTCGGCATCCCGGAATTCGTCTAATCCGATCTTGCCTACCGATAAAGATCCATTGGAACAATGATCAAACATGATAATAACATAACGCTTGAAACGGATCAGCCATGCAATCGAGCGTACAAGCCGTTTCCAACTAGAGAATCGACGAAGAATGACGTCTATTCCACACTCTGACTCAACCGAAGTCATGTTACAATTGGCACGCTTGAATTCAATTCGTTCGCTGCACTGTGGATCAACTACTTCAGGCCACATATCAATGGTTTGTTTCAGGAAGTCGGGGCCGTTCAACCAAAATTCCAATCGAGACAATTCCATGGCACCCCGTCTATCATTATCCTCCCACCAGAGAATTCTAAGTGCGTCTCTATCATAGTTTGGCACTTTGACTTGGAGGAACATCTCTTCGATTTCAGCAGCAACAGCATATGCATGTAATCGAAAGCGCAGCAATACGTCGATCAAATTTTTTGTCAGATTTGGTCCTTGAAATAGTACATCATTCAACGACACACCATTGTGTTTAGCCGCACAATCGAAAACTACTCTCAGCTTTTCCGGTTTCTTAGGATTGAAAACCGGTTGGTGAGGCAAATACCAAACAATATTCTCCGTGGCATTATTCAGAACGGGTTCGATATAACCAATCTCCAAGTGATGTGCCATAACCTTGCTGTAACGCTCGAACAAAACACTATCGCGTTCAAATCGACGCCGCAAGTAGCTTAAGCGCCTTTCCGCTGACAAATAAATTGTGGTCAGTTTGCTTCTATCAGGCTTCCAAGGTAGCGGTACCTGAAAATGACCGTCGATAATTTTTGATCCGCTTACGAGCGACAATGCATCTTCGTCATCGCGCGATCGTTCATTTCCTTCAGCGTGTATGTCTGCCACTTCTGCATTGTACAGACGGTTGACACATTCATCAATGGACCCTTGCTCCAAGGAAGAATTCAAACACAAGATATCCTTTGGAGTTTGGCATGCTGGGCCTTGCAGAATCCACCCCAACAGCGTTTTGGTTGCAAATGGACGGCGCCTGCCTCCTAAGCGCTGTTCCAACGCCCAATGTGCTTCAGGGACGTCGCAGCCTATTAGCACAGTCACAGGCTGATCACTAACATCAAGGAAGTCAACGTCTTTCAAGTATGCAGGTCGTTCACTCAAGGCTGTCATTGGACACTGTGATACACGAGGCAACTTTTCTACTGTGTAAGCCTCAGGGACGTGGATTACTTGACTGCCATCAAACGAGTGTATTTCAAATTTCAAACGAGAACAAGTAAGTTTAAGCTGATGACCCAAAGTGGTCAATGAAACTTGCGCAGGACTTTTAGGCATCCTGTTCTGTTCAACGAAGTCATTAAGAATCAAAGTGGCATCAGAACCACTATCCAATAAGGCAACTGCATTTATGAGCCCATTTGGAGTCTCGATCTTGATGGGTACAGAACCTAAGAACACCTTTGCACTGAATGCCGCATGACTGCAGTGAATATTCGTGTACGGTTTCTCTGCAGCGTGGTTGTAGTGTAGAAGTATGTGGTGTCGTTTACCGCAATTTTCGGCAGTGCACCACGGCTTGTATTTACATGACACAGCGCCATGTGACGGTCGCAGACATAAAAAACAAACTGAGTTGCGCCTGGCGATTTCCCAGCGCGACTTGACATCCGATTCAATAAATTTCGGACAATTTTGTAACTCATGAGATGCCTGGCAAATGCAACATTTCATGCTAGGTTTTACATCACTTGTGGTGACAAAAACATTCCTTTTCTCAGTGGTTTGGAAACCACTCCTCGCATTCGGGTATGCACGAGGTGATTGCTGATGCGTGTTTGAGCTAGTTGTTTCAAACAGCTGCCCAAACCTGCTCCTTGCGATACGTGCACGCCGTGACACAAATTGTGTCAGGTGCTCAAATGTGACTCCATGGCCATCCATGCTGAGTTCATCCGCCGCATCAGCCCACTGATGCTGTAAGGCGACAGGTAGACACTCAACAACGCCTTCCAAGGTGGTTACAGAATTCAAATCTGCTTCACAACCCATTTGCTTCAAAGCAATTTGGCAGTTTTCCATCCTTAAGGCGAGGTTTGACAGACTATCGGAGGTGTTTCTTACCCGTGTTGCTTCACTCAACATCTCGTTCAATAACGAGCGTGCAACAACATGAGGTAGGCCGAACATTTCCTTTAGAATGCTGCGTGCTCTTTCATAACCTTCTTCAGGCGGCAACATAACACAAGCGTCAATCGCATTTCGAGCTTTACCTCGGCAATAATATGTGAGGTACAATAGAAGCTGACCAGAATCAGTAGTTTTTGATTCCACATGGCATTCAAACTGCCTTATAAACTTTCAGTAGTCCACTGGATTACCATCAAATGATGATAATTCAACCTTTGGAAGTGAAGCAGAATCTTCCACGATTCTCTTTGGCGCTTTGCTCACTTCCGATTCAGGTTGACGATCAGCGACGGGAAAACTGGCCACCGGATTGTCGTTGGATCGGCACAACTGAGCTAACATTTCCTTCACTACTGCTAATTCCTGCTGTAAATCCCGCATAGCCTGTTCGGGTTTAGGTTCTATATTACAACTACCTAAAGGCGACATGCAAGAGCTATGTGAGGCAGAACCAGCAGTGTCATTACATTCACTATCAAAATGTTTCCCAGTAGGGATCAACCGTTTCGATTTTTTAGGCATTATCAATAAATGCAAAAACGAGGATATAAGTTCAGTTCAACAAAAGAAAAACAGGGGACGTCACCGAGTTTGAAACGAATTAGAATTGCGGCACGAAGATCCAAATTGATCCTTGTTCAAATTGGCAGACGATCCAAATCAACCGTTTCCAATTGAGCAATTCTTTTTTCTGTTTCTTCTTGTAGAACAATCCGAGTTGAGAACTGTATCCACTAAAGTCGTTGTTTAACGCGTAGTCCACCCGTTTCTTAGTTTCAACAATTCAAAACCACAATGATTCGAGTTTTCTACGGTTCTATTAACAATAATAATAGACAAAACAATTAACAAACCTCAACTGTACCGGGTTGTACAACTGATGTGAGCCAAAATGCTCAAAGTTTCCAAATGACAACAACAAATTCAGCCAATGCTGACAAGTTAGACTGCCAAATGATAAATGCAAAGAAATAAAATTACCAATACAATGGTGAACAATCGTCTCTGTTTTCTCCAAATACCACGAGCAAAATATGTGGAATTTTAATGGCAGCCAAGCAATATAAATTACTTCAGTAAAACAAAATGGGTATACAAGTGCATAAGGAAAATGTGTACACAAAAACAATGTAAGATAAAATTGTTGAGAATTAAGAAGAATTCAATTGTTCAAACAGAAAAATAAGAAGGAATTTTACACAAAATTTTCGTCATTTACAACTGTGTGCAGCAAAACTGAGTTGCCAAGCAAATTTTTCAACTCCTGAGGTCCTGCTTGCGGGCTCATATAATCGCATGCTATTACCATTGATTGCTTGTAAGATTGAACGATACATGAGCTAAGTTGGACGTTGTGCGTGCTAAGCCTAAAGCTTGATTCTGAAGTTTGAAGACCTAGTCTGAGAAAGATAGCAACTCCACCCCCGTTTAGTTCACCTGGTCTATCACATCTGACCACAGAATAACTACCACAAATGGAGTCAGGAATATGGTCAGTTTCAGATAGCC
>JACCGJ010025198.1:0-19413 GCA_013407085.1 Atriophallophorus winterbourni
CGGAGTCTCATTACCATTTCATGCTCTTATTTCTTCCTCATATCTGTCTAGGTCTGTGCAACCTGACAGTATCTTCGCCCACGTGCAGTCTCTGACTGTGCGGCACTTTGCCTGGATCAGGCTTGTGCTTTCATACCATAACATGCCGAAGAAAGGGAGATATCGTTTAGGGGTCCCACCCCGAGCCTTTAGCGCGTTGGCTTTACCCACAAGGCAGTGGAGCGAGAGAGGTTCGCACCTATCGGTGGCCGGTGACCGACGAAGCGGTTCATACGCCCTTTTCTGGGAAATTTCCCGTTCGGAGCCCGATAAGCCCGTTGATTGGTTGGTGGTGGCACTGCACGAAAGCACAAGCCTGATCCAGGCAAACCCAACGTAAAGCATCCCACGGATGTGCAATCGTGCAGCATTTCTGTGCTGTGCGGCTAACATCGTGCTAAATTGATTGGTCAACGGTAGTGAGCTGCATGCGAGTACACACTGGAGTCTCACTACCATTTCTATTTCTATTTCCCCCTTCATATCTGTCTAGGCCTGGGCAACCTGACAGTATCTCAGCCCACGTGCAGTCTCTGACTGTGCGGCACTTTGCCTGGATCAGGCTTGTGCTTTCATACCATACCAAAGCATCCCAAACTAGACACAAACGCTTTATCGCTGCCTGAAGTAAAAGCCAGATATAAGGATATCCTATCGGTTTACCTTTTAAAAAATCGGCCGGTCGAGCTGGATCGTCATTGGCACTACTTTAAGTAAGCACTCTATGACTCTGATACGGAATGCTGCAAAGTCACTCGTCAACCGTCACACCGCTGGGTCTCTACTGAGTCCCTCACGCTACTCGAACAGCACCGTGCCTTACCGAGTGGTTTAGAGCACGAAGACGATCGGAAGTGTCTTAGACTTCTTATCAAAGATAGTCTGAGGCGTGACCGTGAGACCTGATGGAAAGAACGTGCCTCGGAGATGGAAAGAGCGTCAACCATGGGCAACATGCGAAGACATTACCAATTGATTCGTGTCTGTGGCCCTAAGCCGCAATGCCTGAGCGAAACCATCCTCGAGGATGATGGCTAGCGCACGAGCCTTCATATACGTTGAGAAAGATGGAGAGAATATTTCGATCAGCAGTTTAATCAGCACCTTCCTTCAGACACCGCCGACATCTCTCAATCCACTTTGCAGTGGACCGTGTCGCTAGCCCCGCCCAGTGTCGAAGAAATACGAAGAGATCCAATTACTAAAGCGACACAAGGCGCCGGGCCCCGACCAGCTCCACCCGGTATTTTTCAAGGAAGAAGGGTTTACCCTATTTCCAAACATTTATTAATATTATTATTATCACACAAGTCTTTACAGACGATGTGCCAACAAGTATACCATGAAGAAGGTACATGATGAAAGAAAAAAAGAAAAAAAGAGGGGGATTTTTTTGTCTGTCTGTTTACGCATGCCGTTTTTGATCTTTTTTTGTCATTTTTGGAATAAGGGAATGGGGAGGGTCATTGATAAACGGGAACACAAGCACGGCAGGATTCTCGCCGTCTAACCAAAACTAAAAGACGAATACAAACACAAAAACATGTATTTGTATTGTAATATAAAATGTTTGTGAGCGATCGGGGAATCATAATCATGAAAAAATAAGTTTGTAATGAATCGGTGAGAGTAGTTTATTGGTAACGTTTCGCTTCTGACACAGAAGCTTCGTCAGACCAAGGGTGTCAGTACGAACACAGATCAAGCTTAAATTACATTCACCTGACCAATCATAAGGTGGTTAAGAACTGCACAGTCCATGGTGGGTTCTGCGCTCGTTAAGAAGGATGAGCGCGTTTAATATCAACTGACGCACCACCACCCCTACGTGCCGTATAATCCCTTAATTGTTTTAGTCTTGGCAGGTGTGAATGACATCTGCTGACAGATTAGCGCGATTGCGTATTCGGTGCGCACACTAGGGGTTACGCACGTTAATGTTTATCCGCTGCAGGACCGGACGCCAGATTGTGGAGATATCAGCCCCATCCACCTTATTGACAGCATTCTTACCAGCCTTTGTTATCTCAACCGCATCAGCGTGAAGTCGTTCCATATATGGTTTTATTCCCCGCCTTATCACTTTTACGTTATCAAGATCTACGCTGTGACCGGTGTCCAGCACATGTTCAGCTAGTGCTGAATCTCTTATCAGTGTTTGCTATTCACTGGAATTGCGTGGCTGCTTACCGATGCGATTTTTTGTGTTCACTTATCCTAGTACTGAGTTCTCTGGATGTTTGTCCGATATATTATATTATATATATATATATCTCTAATCATATATATCATATATATAATCTATATATATTATATATTTACACAATCATTTAAAAATGAAAAAGTGCCACCCGGCAATGCACGAGAAAAAGAAGGAAAGAAAAAAAGGTACAATACGAGAGGGAATTTTTTTGTCCATTGTTCCACATGTCGATTTTTTGATTTTTTGACATTTTTCACAAATTTGAGGGGGAACACAAAATAGAATGCACTCTATCCATTGTTGCCGGTTCTCAGCCATCGTCGACAGCGTGTCAAGCCACAGACACTCACTATCCCTTGGACCCCACCCAGGAAGCCGCGTTCGTTCGACCCGCCTCAACCCGACGTCAAGCGATATATACTCCAGAGCAACCTTTGCAGTTGATTTTATATGCGCAATTCGTCGCGCAGCCTGAAGGTGTTTTATCCTTGAGATGCGTTAATAAGGATCTGAGTGTCCTACCCCTTTTATACTTTACTCGTATACCTGCGTTATTCGACTTATCCCCTCTGACGCTTCTTTAACGTAAGGTTTAGAAACTGTTGCACGCCAAAATGTCTCCGTTTTGGGTGCTGGGTATTTAACCCGTTTCAGTTGGCGTTTAATTAGGCTCTTAGGGTAACCATGATCACCAAGTCGACGACTAACTTCTTGATGGGCTCGGTAGAATCGCTGCACAAGCGTTCAACTTTGTAGAACAGCGATTTCGCAACTGAATTAAATACTTTTTGGGGGTGCGCTGATGAGTACCGCAAGACCGCATCTGTGTCGATTGGCTTACGATAGACCGTAGTGCTTATTTTACCATTCTGCTTTCGCGCGAGACAGTACAAGAATGGAAGTGTCCCTTCTGTCGACTCAATCTCCTTTGTAACTTGGATTTTGGGATCCAAATTGTTAAGGTAACTATGGAATGCTTCCAATCTGTCACGTTTCATGATGACGAATGAATCATCGACATAACGCCAGCATATCTTTGGCCGAAGAGCTACATTTTTTAGAGCTAATTCTTCAAAATGTATTATTATTATATTATATTTACACAATCATTTAAAAATGAAAAGCGCCACCCGGCAATGCACGAGAAAAAGAAAGAAAAAAGGTACAATATGAGGGGGGATTTTTTGTCCATTGTTCCACATGTCGATTTTTTGGTTTTTGATATTTTTCACAAATTTGAGAGGGGAACACAAAATAGAATGCACTCTCTCCACCGTTGCCGGTTCTCAGCCATCGTCGACAGCGTGTCAAACCACAGACACTCACTATCCCTTGGACCCCACCCAGGAAGCCGCGTTCGTCCGACCCGAGCTAAACCTGAGGTCAAGCGTTTTAAGGCCTTTTTCCAGGTCAGCGGTTGTCCACCTGAACACCGCCGCCAGCCTGGGCCAACCGATACACGCAGCGCGCGGAAGGGTAGGCGCTCAGGCTTCATTCTCAAGACGCCCTAGCCAGCGGAGACGGGAACGGTCGAATAGGTCTCGTAGCATCAGGCTGTCCACACCTAGAACACGGTGCCTCACTTCAACGTTGCTAGTGCGGTGTTGCCACCACACTCGTGCAAGCCTCCGTAAACATCGATGTTCAAACACCTCCAAGCGCCGGAGCTCCTCTGCGCGTACTGCCCAGCTCTCGCACCCGTCAAGCAAGACCGACCTGACTGAGGCCAGGTAAACTCTCCCCTTGAGTCTCAAACTCACGTCAGACCGCTTCCAGAGATGACCTAGACTGGTGAACGCGAAGCGAGCTCTCGCAATGCGAGAGCCGATCTCACTTACAAGCCCTCCTCCCGCCGTGATGCAGCTACCAAGATAGGTGAACTGTTCCACAAAGTCCAGACTGAGGTCATCGACCGTCAGAGTGGGCTGCAACTCCTCCCAATCTTGAAGAAGAACCTTACACTTAGTTGGAGCTAAGTGTAAACCGTACCTAGACGCCTCCAATGCTCGCTGGTTCAAGGCATTCTGTAGGAACACCGGATCATCACCAAGCAAAGCAATGTCATCGGCATAATCAAGGTCAGTGACACGGTTACCTGGAAGTAGCTCGATCCCACCCTCAGCGAAGCTACGGAGAGCATTCTGGAGGACATCCTCGATCGCAAAGTTGAACAAGAATGGGGATAGCGGACAGCCCTGGCGCACGCCACTGGTTGTGGGGAACGCCGGTGATAGGCTGCCGTAGACCCTGACCCTCCCTAAAGAATGAGAATAGAGCTCCTTCAAGATGGCGGCATACTTATGAGGGATCCCACGCCTAAGCAAGCAGTTCCAAAGAGTAGTTCTGTCCACCAAGTCGAACGCCGCCCGGGTGTCCAGAAAAGCTACGATGGTTGGTCGCCGGTACAGATGTCTGTGCTCTAATAACTGTCGCAGGACAAAAACCTGATCCACGCATCCTCGCCCCGGGCGGAATCCAGCCTGTTCCTCACGGCAACGTAACTCCCGAATGGGCGATAGCCGACGAAGGAGGATGGAAACCAGGAGTTTAGACGCGACAGGAGTCAGGATATCCCACGATGATTGGAACACAGATTCCGTGCGCCCTTCTTAAAGATTGGGATAACCGCCGATTCACCCCATGACGCCGGGACCCGCTCCTCAGCCCAAACTTTGGTAAACAAATCACGTAACTCCGCTGCCACAAGATCACCTCCCTCCTTAAACAAAATCGGGTGGAGGTCGTCAGGACCAGGTGACTTGTGGCGCTTCAGTGCTCGAATTACCTCTCTCACCTCCTGGAGATCAGGAGCGGCTAAGGAAACGAGCCAAGGCCTGCAAATCGGAGGAGGTGGCTGGCAGAACTGAGCACTAAAATGCTCAGCCCATCGTTCCAAGCGTCTACTAAGATTGGTGATCGGCGAGCCGTCGGTTTCGAAAATAGTCTCGCTCACTGTATTCAGTTTCGAACCAGTAGCTCTAATTAACTGAAACAATTTGCGAGTATTGCCCGATGCGGCTACAACCTCCATCTCACAAACACGTTGCGTCCGACAGAACTCGCGGTCATTCCTTAAGCTGGCTTTTAAGCGGGTATTCAATTCTCTCTCTTCAAAATGCTCCATGTACCTATCCGCTAACACTGGGGAAATAGGTGAACCCATCGCTGAACCTTCGTTTTGCTTGTATAACTGTCCGTTAAACAAGAAGTGGTATATATTCAGACAAATCGCTATACCGTTGACGATTTGCTATACACTCAAGTTTTGTACGATCTGTCAATGTCGCGTCTGAATTAAGTCCATTTTTGCTAATTCAAGAGCGCTCGTGGTGTCCACATTCGTGAACAAGGCACTTATCGTGTGAATGACATCTGCTGAGCGATTAGCTCGGTGCGCGCCTGTCCTTCTTAACGAGCGCAGAACCCACCATGGACTGTGCAGTTCTTAACCAGCTTATGGTTGGTCAGGTGAATGTAATTTAAGCTTGATCTCTGTTCGTACTGACAGCCTTGGTCTGACGAAGCTTCTGTGTCAGAAGCGAAACGTTACCAATAAACTACTCTCACCGATTCATTACAAACTTCATTTTTTCATGTATTTGTATTGTTCCATTTTCTTTCTCATATCCGTCTAGGCCAGGGCAACCCAACAGCATCTTAGCCCACATGCAGTCTATGACTGTGCGGCACTTTGCATGGATCAGGCTAGTGATTTCATACATCATATATTGTTCACGCATATTCTTGTATTGTTTCTTCAATCGATGACCTCACATCGTGCTGGTGAAGAGAACCTCTACATTACTTTCCAGATATCCGGGAACAAGAACGTGTACTCAATATCGAAGTGTCGAGTGCTCAAACGCATACCATCGAAGGAAATCTGGGTGCGTGATTGGCTTTTAGCCACCTTGAGCCATGTGCAACTTGAACTTGAACATGTTCTCGATTTCATTTCACGACACAGTCTGTAACGAAGCGTCACTTCATCCGTATCTTTTGTGTTTTGCGCCAACATTATCGTTTGTTTTCATATCGCACAACGTAGAAAAGGATGTCAAAGTCTTTCTTCGTTCCTTTTGTGAATGAGAATGGTAATGTTGGTTATTATATTTTATATTATATTCATCCTCAATCCTTTTGTTTTGTCGAACTCTACGCCGCGCTCGTCGGAGTTTGTTTCATCTTTGGCTGCCGCGACGGCGGTTATCGTCTTCCAGCCAACCGGCTGCGCATTCACACAAGGACCTGTGTACAATCATCCAGCGACCCAGCTGCGCATCAACCACAGGACTTGTCCACAACATTCTATTGTACTGCATGACTCACCGGCTACGGCTCTGCATCATTCCACACACCTTTGTATTCCGACTTCCGGTGTTCTCATTTGGTGTGTGCTATCACTGTGCTTGTGGTAAACTGCAACTTTACCTCAACCGCTACATTTGGTGACGAGGATGGTCGTTCCTCTACGTGCCGTCTGAACAGTTTTCTTTATCAAGATATGGCGCTGGATTCAACATTCCCACCTCTCGATTTCTGACTAATATTTTGTTTTTCTCTGATGTTTTCTGCACGTTTTCCAATTCCCTGCATCTCTTGCACTGAAGACAGTGCAAAAACTGAAGGGGGCGGTGTAACGAAGCGTCATTTCTTCAATATCTTTTGTATTTTGCGCCAATATTATCGTTTGCTTTCATATGGCACAACGTAGAAAAGGATGTCAAAGTCTTTCTTTGTTCCTATTGTAAATGAGAATGGTAATGTTGGTTATTCTATTTTTATATTATATTCATCCTCAATCCTTTTGTTTTGTCAAACTCTACGCCGCGCTCGTCGGAGTTCGTTTCCCACGTACCTGTGTACAATCATACAGCGACCCAGCTGCGCATCAACCACAAGACTCGTCCACAACATTCTATAGTACTGCGTGACTAACCAGCTATGACTGTGCATCATTCCATACACCTTTGTATTCCGAGTTCCGGAGTTCTCATTTGGTGTGTGTGCTATCATCATGCTACAGTCTGTAGCGGTTGAGGTAAAGCTTCAGTTTACCACAAGCACAATGATAACACACACAAAATGAGAACTACGGAAGTCGGAATACAAAAGTGTATGGAATGATGCACAGTCATAGCTGGTAAGTCACGCAGTACAATAGAATGTTGTGGACAAGTCCTGCGATTGGTGCGCATCTGGGTCGCTGGATGATTGTACACAGGTCCTTGTATTAAAGCACAAGCCTGAACCAGGCAAAGTGCCGTACAGTAAGATACTGCACGTGGGCTGAGATACTGTCAGGTCCTTGTGTGGATGCGCAGCCGGGTGGCTGGAAGACGATGGCCGCCGTCGCGGAAGCCAAAGGGGAAACAAACTCCGACGAGCGCGGCGTAGAGTTCGTCAAAACAAAATGATTGAGGATGAATATAATATAAAAATAGAATAACCAACATAAACATTCTCATTCACAATAGGAACGAAGAAAGACTGTGACATCCTTTTCTACGTTGTGCCATATGAAAGCAAACGGTAATATTGGCGCAAAATACAAAAGATATTGAAGAAATGACGCTTCGTTACACCGCCCCCTTCAGTTTTTGCACTGTCTTCAGTGCAAGAGATGCAGGGAATTGGAAAATGTGCAGAAAACTTCGGAGAAACAAAATAAGTCAGAAATCGAGAGGTGGGAATGTTGAATCCAGCGCCATATCTTGATAAAGAAATCTCTTCAGACGTAGATGAAGGATCATCCTTGTAACCAAAAGTAGCGGTTGAGGTAAAGCTCCAATTTACCACAAGCACAATGATAGCACACACACCAAATGAGAACTACGGAAGTCGGAATACAAAAGTGTATGGAATGATGCACAGCCGTAGCTGGTAAGTCACGCAGTACAATAGAATATTGTGGACAAGTCCTGTGGTTAATACGCATCTGGGTCGCTGGATGATTGTACACAGGTCCTTGTGTGGATGCGCAGCCGGTTGGCTAGAGGACGATGGCCGCCGTCGCGGCAGCCAAAGGGGAAACGAACTCCGACGAGCGCGGCGTAGAGTTCGACAAAACAAAAGAACTGAGAATGAATATAATATAAAAATAGAATACCCTGTAGCGGTTGATCCAACACCATAACCTTACATTACCATTCTCGTTCACAAAAGTAACGAAGAAAGACTTTGATATCCTTTTTTACGTTGTGCAATACGAATCAAACGATAATATTGGCGCAAAACACAAAAGTTACAGAAGAAATGAGGCGTTGTTGCACGTCATACTTTTAAATTGTGCGCCAACAAATTGCTGTTTACGCCCTTTGTTAACCACGTGCAATTTCAAAAATTCAGTTGAAATCATTGATTTTTTTATGCGTAACGTGAGATTACGTTAAATTATGTCTGAGGCTGTGGAGCAGACAACACAGATTTTTTATGAATAGATCCTGTCTCACTACCCTTATTAGTTTTTTTAATACTCAGTTCAGTTCAGTTCAGTTTGCACAGGACAGTATGTGGCTAACAAGCCAATCGAGCGTCCAGAATTTCTTTTGGTGGAAAGCTGCAGAGAAGCACCCACCACTGCCAAAACGTTTATTCTTTTTGTCTATTTGAAATCTTCGCCGATCGCGAAGCCAAGAGATTATCCGGGTTGAACTTAGGAAGCACCGCGTTATAGCCGATGCTGGAAAAAGAAAAAAAGTAATTTCTCTTCACCAGCACGGTGAGAGGTCAGCTGAAGTAGCATTGTGTATAATAAAATAAAAAAACAGAGAACTCTAGCCCTTACTTTATTTACGGGATAACGCTAAAGGATGTAAAACCTAAGCTTGTATAGCAATTAAAGAGAGTATTCAGGAAACAACTTACCCCAGTTGCGGTCCAAACCCTGCTTAAATCTAGACACGGTAATGCAGGATATACGTTCTGCTGGAAGAATGTTCCAGAACATAACAACCCTGAGGCTGAAAAAGTGTTTCCTGGAGTCTAGCCGTCATCGTTTCTTTGCAACTTTAAGTGAGTGGCCCCGGGTGCCCAGCTCGGGGCTTAAGGTAAAGAAGCCATCCATTTGCACGCCACTCAAACCCTTCAACGTCCTGAAGGTTTCTATTGAGTCACCTATTACACGACGGTGCCTAAGGGAGAAAAGATCGATAGACATTAGTCACACAGCGTACGGTTTCCCTCGCTGACCTTCAATCATGCGAGTTGCGAGGCGCTCTACGCTTTCAAGTCGAAGGATGTCCTTTTTGTAGTGAGGACACCACGCCTGAACACAGTATTCAAGATGCGGCCGAACTAACGCCTTGTACAGTGGCAGGAATAGATCGGTCTTCTGGTTGATAGCACTGATTTCAGACGAAAAAGTACCTTGCGTGCACGCTGAGCAGCAGCGGCACATTGGTCCTCCCATTTGAAGTCAGCCCTAAACAGTACACCCAAATCCTTGACACACTGTGTGGCGTTAACACTGAGGGAATTCCCCGCCACCTGGACCGAAATCTTATCAATCAGTGTTTACAAGAGTTGGCTCTTATTTAGGTTCAGTGGGAGATCCCACTGGTATGACCAGTTTATGACCCGCTCAAGGTCGTGCATCAAGGTATCTTCATCCGTTGATCCGATGAATTTCACATCATCCGCGAAAATGAAGCATGGGCACTTCAATTCAGAGGACAAGTCATCGATGAAAATCAGGAATAGAAGAGGGCCAAGTACCGAACCTTGGGGTACACCACTGATCACGTCGGTTTGATTCGACAGCGTACATCCTACTCTCACTCGGAATGTCCTACCTGTAAGGAAGGCCTTTATCCAAGCAAGTAGACTACCCCGTATGCCTTTGGCTGCTAGCTTAATCTCTAGAAGGCGGTGATTTACGGAATCGAAAGCCTTACTGAAGTCTAGGTAGAGGGCTTCGACAGGCTTCCCTTCATCCATCCTTTTAGTGGCAGTATTGAGAAAGCTAAGGAGGTTAGTCAGTCAGGATCTACCCTTAAGAAATCCATGCTGAGTTACACTCAACAGAGAATGCTGACAAAGATGCTGACAGATTTTATCACGCAGCAGTTTTTCCATTACTTTCGAGACGGTGCTGGTCAGGCTGACCGGTCTATAGTTACCAACAGTTGACCTGCAACCACCTTTGTGTATTGGCACGACTATGGCTTCCCTCCACTTACTGGGAACAACTCCTAGTTGCAGGCATGAATTAAAGAGCTGGCAAAACGGTTCGGCAAGCACTGAGGCAAGATTTTTAAGCATAATTGAGTAGATGCCGTCCGGTCCCTCAGATTTGTTGACCCGAACATGGATAAGTGCGTCAAACACCTCAGCCTCATTGAAGGACAACTCATCTAATACATGGACACCAGGTGTCAGGTTAAGCAGACCTGACGGTGCGTTTGAAGAATTATCCCGTCGTTGAACGCTACTGAAAAACCCTGAGAAGGCAGTCGCCTTAGACAGGTCGGTATCGGCAACTTTTCCGTCCTCCAGTTTCAAATCCCCTATGTTTTCCCTAGTTTTTCCTTTTGACTGTGCGTAGCTATAAAACCTTTTCGGGTTGGATTTAGCATCCCTAGCTAGAGATAACTCAAAATGCTGTTTGAGCACACGTTGTAATTTAACACAGGCATTCCGAGCGGTTTTGTAGCGGGCCCAAGAACCAGAAGTAAGGGATAGCTTATATTGCCGCCATAGACGATCCCGTTTACGGGTAGACCTACGGACTCGAGGAGACCACCAAAGTGGCCTTCGATGCCTTCTCACACACTGCAGCGGAGCGTGCTTGTCTTGTAACTCGTTTAGATACTTAGAAATTCTATCCCAGTTTTCATTTACATTTGAATCGCTAGATAACTGAAGGGAAGATTTTGAAGTCTGCAAGAGTAAACCCCAGTCTACACGCCTAAAATTGCGTCTAGGACGAGAGAAAGGTTTGCGAAAACGCAATATCGCTTCGAAGCTTATCATTACGTGATCACTTTTGCCGAGCGGCGGTAGGTACTTTAAATGACTAATGGCTTCTAGCTGGGACGACAATACCAAGTCAAGAGTGGATGGAGTGCATCCATGGCGAAACCTTGTAGGATCATTGACATGCTGGTGCATCGAATGATTATGGAGCCATTCGAGAAAGGTGTCAGAATGCTGGGTGACTAGACCAGTGGTGACAGGCCAATCTATGTCTGGGAGGTTGAAATCACCCAAGATAAGTACACTGTGAGCTAAGTGAAACAAACCGTCGAGTGTCTCAATAAGCTGTGTAAACTCCTGTATGGTTGCACAGGGCGTGACGTAAACACAAGCAATCGCCAGTGCTGACTTGTAGCAAGTCAGGACACTAGTAACAACTTGGACATTTTCAATAGCGAGTGATAACCCTGGGCCCGTATTGTGCAGACCATATTCAAGGAAAAGAGCCACGCCACCGCCTCTTCTATCGCCAGGTCTATCGCATCTGATGACAAGATACTGTTCGGTGATACTAGCTGGCACAACATCAACCGCAGACAGCCAGGTTTCAGACAGCGCTATAACCCTCGGGTGTAGCTCGGCTACACGAAGAGAAAGTTCAGACCACTTATTTCTTATGCTGCACACATTAGCGTACAACACAGTGGCACTGGATACGCGCGCTTCTAAGCTGAGTCGTGCTTTGCCCTCGTTTGAAACACCCGGGGAAGCTACACGTTCTTTGGCGTACTGCTTAATGCAGGAGAAGCAATATCGTGTGCATCTTGCACGACGATAATGGAACGTTGCCTAACAATTAAGCCCTCATTTAGTACATGGGAGCTGCCACTAGAAAGGCTTGACGGGCTTTCTTCTTTATTCAAGCTAAGCAGATCGTCGTGCGCACCTGATAGCAAGATCATAGGTGATGCACGCTCCGGTACGATCGTTGTTGATGCAGTGGCGATCGGCTTCGCTTCAGGCTGAAGGGGAGCGGATGACCCTACAGCTAAGTTAATCCCAATCGGAGCTACATTGTACTGCCTCCTATCAAAAGGAGGGTTATCAGGCTTCACTTGGAGTTTATCTGAAGTGGCGTTAGTAATGTGTCCCACCTTAGACAAAAACACATCGCGATCTGCCTGAAATTTGAACTCGACTAGGATCGGTCGAGGCCGGTTGTCCATCTTCCATCTACCCACACGATGAGCTCGCACGGTGGATGGATAAAGGGAAGCTTACTGAAGACGCAATTCGAGATTTCACGAAGGCTTTGGATTCCGTAAATCACCGCCGTCTAGAGTTGACGCTAGCTGCAAAAGACCTACTAGGTAGTCTACTTGCTTGAATAAAGGCATCCTCAAAGTTAGGACATTCAGATTTCGGGTAGGATCTAGCTGGAGAACCAAGCTGACGTGATCAGTGGTGTATCATAAGGGTCGGTACTCGGTCCCCTTCTATTCCTGATTTTCATTGATGACTGGTTGTCTGCAATAAAGCGCCAATGCTTCATTTTCACGGATGATATGAAATTCATTGGATGAAGTTACCCTGATGCACCAGCTGGAACGGGTCATACACAGGTCATTCATGTGGGACCTCCCACTGAGCCTTAATAAGAGCCAACTGTTGTCAGCACTGGTTAATAAGATTTCAGTCCAGGTTTTGAAGAATTTTCTTAGTTTTATCGCCACATAAGATACAGTTCTTTGCTGCTGAATGGAGATCACGCCGCCGGCGTGCAACTAATGCAATACAACCGAGTTCTGACAATCGTTGCCAGCGCTGCGGGAGAGGTTTTTCCTCCCGAATCTGACTATTTAGTCATTCCAAAAGCTGTAGAACATGAACATTCATGCGACTGTGATGTAGATCCATGCTTGACATCGACCGAAGAAGGACAATAACAACAACATCGCCACATAGTGTGCAAAGGTTTTGGCAGAACTGGTCCGGACTGACTTCAAATGATAGGAACAATGCGCCGCTTTAGCTCAACGTGCTGGCAAAATACATTTTCGGCTGAGATCCGCGCCCTCTAACAGAGGACCTGATATATTCCTGCCATTTTACAACGCATTAGATCTTGGAGGGTTTCGTTGGCGTTATAATAAACGATTTCTTTTCCTTAAGCCCCAAGCTGGGCACTTGCAGACATTGACGCAAATTTGCTAAAGAGTGGTGTAGAATAGACACCCTGAAACGTTTTTCAGCCTCAGGCTGGTAAATTTATGGAACCGGTTTCCAGAGGAACTTATATCCTGTAGTTCTTTCGCGAGTTTTCTGAATGGTTGAGAACGCATCTGGGGTAAGTTACTTCCTGAAAACTCCCCACTAATTGCTGTGCAAGATTCGGTAGTTAATTATTTTCAGCGTTATCTGGTAAATAAATTAAATGCTAGAGTTCGGTTTTTCATTTTCAATACACAACTCATCTTTAGCTGACCTCTCCAGACAATAACGAATGTCACTTTTTTGGAGCGAAGCGAAGTGCGAAGCGAATTTTCGAAGTGTCCTAACTGCCCTTCGCAATGGCGAATAGTATCAAAGCGAATATCCGAAGTGCACTCCGCAATGGCGAAGCGAAGCGAATATTCGCTTCGCAACTCCGCTTCGCTTTAAATCCCAAAGCGAAGTATTCGTTATTGTCTGGACCTCTCACCTACTGTTTACAGAGAAATTTCATTTTATTTTTCCAGCATCATTCATAACGAGATGCTTCTTAAATACAACCTTGATAATATCTTGACGTTATAATTGTCAAAGATATCCAACGGATTATAATAGAAAACGGTTAGGCAGTGTTAGTTGCTTCTCTACAGCTTTCAATCGAAAGAAATACTGGACGCTTGATTGACTAGTTAGCCACATACTGTCCTGTGCAACTGAACTGATCTCACGTGAACTGTGTACCAGTCAATGGAAGATGAGATAGGTCTCATCACTAAAAGGTGAGAAGGTTCATCTAATGCATTTTGCATATACAATCGAATGAAAACACGACGGACAGCAGTTAATTTTGACAAATTAAAAAAAATGAAAATAAACGATTTGAGTTTCAAAAGGATTTTCACAATATTTTCTGACAATCAATAGGAGAGATTTAATCCTAAGGGTAATCCTCTGAATAAAGCACCTGCCACCGGTCGTCCAGCCCATATTTGAACGCACTAACTGAAGCTGCGAGACTAGTTCTGCGGCGAGTGATGTTCATGCATTTGCTACCCTGTTGCTGTAGAAGTGTGTTCTGGATTCTAGCATGGAGTGTTGTTTACTTAGCTTGAGTCTGTGCCCTCTTGTACCAACTAGAGGAGAGAACAGCTTAATCCTTTGACAACTTTGAAGATCCCCTCAAGCTGCCTCTTCCTAAGCGAGAGAAGTCCTAATGCTAAAGACGATTTTTATTGTTGGTGCATGCCAAACCCTCGATCATACGTTATGCCAGATTCTGTACCTTTTTAGCTGCAATATATGCTTCTGGTAATATGACCCCCAAGCCTGAAAACATTAATCTAATTGTGGCCTGTAGTGGATAGAGAAGAATGAATCCCGAGATTGCGTGTGTTTCAGTTATATCCACACACAGTTTTGTCTCCGAGACAAGCACTGAAGAAAAAAGACGGCGTGTAAACAAAGAATATATTGTCATTAATGAGTGAGTCGGCTAAGTAAAAATGGTATTTAACAGATGAACATCGTTCACTGAGTTAACGAACAGAAAATCGATGAAATGTGAGTGTGAACGAAAAACGGAATTCGATAAATCAATATGGCATTATCGGTAATTATTCATAGATTATTCATAGATTATATGCAGGTAAAAAGCTATGCTTTACAAGACCCACAAAAATGTACATTGTGTCGGATGGCAAAAAATATCAAAATATTTTAAGATTATTGTCAAACATAAAAAACAAACATTTCCATGTGGATATCTAGTGATTTTTTGAAAACTTCAACAGTTCCAGATTGTACCATATAAGTAGGTAAACTGTTCGACAGTTGCACATTGCGAACGGAAAATGCATATTTGCGGCAGTTCAACCTGCTATGCTGTTGGTAAAGTTTTAATTGGTGACCTCGCAGATGTGCGTTATGGGAAAGATGAAACAAATGACCGCAAGGGTGATTTGTTTGATTAAGCACTGTCCAAATGAATATTAGTGCTCCTCGTTTCCGTCTGTATTCAGCCGAATACAAATTCAATAATTTAAGTCGCGTTTCGTATGGATAATTTAATAGTCCCAGGACGAGTTTTGTCGCTGTGCGCTGTAGAGTCTCTAATCGAAACGAAACGATAATGTCTAAGTTGAAAAATTAGGATGATACAAAATATAAGACTGTACAAATTACTATAGAATTCCCGCCTGAAGCGTCGAAAAGAAGAAAAATACGCTCGAAATAAAGCATTAGGTTATGAAATCATCAAACTTTTGGGTGAAATGGAGCTTACGACCAGAACATGTTTGTCTGTTAGTGTCGGGTAGTTTAAGACATGGTTATGGGGGTTTATCAGAGTAATCAGGGCTACGGTTGGTATCTGGTGAAACGGATGAAGAAACGTGTTGGTCTCGGTTTGACGTCTTCGGAGTAACTTTTCGGTTATTTGCTTCTGCTTCCGATGTTGGTTCTACTTGAGCGACGTTTAAACGATCGATACTGACTGTTTCTTTTGATCCGTTCCGGTCAATAACTAAATAGTTGTGATACCTGCTGAGCACCTTTTACGGACCGGTTGAAGTGGTCGACGTACATGATCAGCACGCGCAAACACAAAGTCACATGTAGACAAGTCGCCTGGGACGTAGAACGGTTGACCGTGTTGGCGAATTCGGATAGCTCGTAATGATTACATAAAGCTTCGAAGGCGACTGACATATTGTGGAGCTGTAAGATCTAATGGTGAATTGGAAGATGTCAGGAATTCGCCAGGCAGGTTGAGTGCACTACCGTACACCATCTCAGCAGCTGAGAAACCAAGGTCTTCTTTCACGGTGGTACGAATTCCAAGAAGCACCAAGGGCATTGACACAGACCAACGTTCTGAATTCCCGTGACTCATGATCGCGGCTTTGAGTTGCCTGTGAAATCTTTCGACTGAGCTTTTTGTACTCAGAACTCAGAAATCAGAAAATTTTTTGGTAGAAAAAGCAGTAAGCTAAACAATAACCATAGAATGACAAGGTATATGGAAAATAAAAAATATATAAAATATCTCAAAAATTAATAGGGACAGTCTTATACCGCATGGTTCGTCATTAAATCATCGAGTTTGGAAGCGAAAACGTCAACAGATTCTGAGCGTTTGATTTCTTCAGGCAAAAAGTTCCAAGTGAAACAAATTCTTACCGAGAAACAATTACGACGAATATCCAATCGAAAATGCGGAATGCTTAAAGCCTTTGAATGTGTTCGTGTTCGAGCGAGGCCATTCGGATTTAGCATGTGTTTCAGAAGATGGTTTTCAGTATGCAGTATTTTGAATGTCAACATGAGGTCACTGCGTATCCGTCATTGAGTTCAGTTTTAACATTTGCTTTGTGAAAGGCCAATTTCTGTACCTGGAGACCAACTTTGTAGCACGATGATAAATCCTGTCGAGTAGTTCAATATCCTTCCTCAGCCATGGTTCCCAGGCTTGGATGGAATATTCCATAACAGGACGTATATACGTATTAATTACCCGGGGTAGGGTTTCGTGCGTACAAATCCTGAATATTCTTTTGAGAAGACTCGAAATACGGTAAGCTTTATTGTACACCATCCGGCAATGATGTCCAGTCTTAAGGTTGAACGAAACCCAGATACCGAGATCGGTGGTCCAGACGAGATCTTGCGTGCCAAGCTGATACGCTTGGTGCAGAGATTTTCCAAGCTGCAGCACTTTACATTTCGCGGGGTTAAATTGTAACTCATTTAACTGGGACCAACGAAATAAGGTGCACAGATCCCGTTGTAATGCCATACAGTCATCAACAGACCTGACACGTTTACATATTTTATTATAATCGAAAAATAGTATAAAGTTACATCCAATATGATCTACTATATCGTTCATATACACCAAGAATAGAAGAGGTCCAAGCACCGAGCCTTGTGGAACTGTAATGAATTGAATTGTATTGAATTGAATAACCAACCCAAGAATGTAAGTGAGAACAAACGACGCTCACTCGAATCACAGTAGGCATTGAATAATGTAGGTTTTACAACGGGAACTTGAATAAGAGTATTATTGATTATTGTTGAATGAATGATGATGAATGATTGAGTATTATTGATTGTTAATCGAACAATCACCACAACCACCGCAGTTTGCAAATGATCCTGGGTTTTTATAATCCCGGTAGAGCTTGTTCAACAAACGTTCTGATCTTTCTAACAGTCTTTCCGGTTCAGCATCTTCAGATGTATCTGTACCTCTGTAGGTGATTTGATCCACATGACAGCCATGCATTGAGCCATCATCAAGGTCCATTATTTTTAACATGCATTTACCGATATTGCCAAACACGATACCAGAGCTCGGTCGGAATTCATTACCACGATGGAATAAAACTTCAGTTGATCCCAGACCCAGCAGATTTGATCTCAGGGATCTTGCTTTGCATAACACAGCTGGAGTTTGTCCGGTAGTTGCGTGAGTACAATTCCGATATTGCAATAAGAAATTGTCAACAAATCGATCAAGTTCGTCAAATGTAGTCGGTGCACGAGAAGCTAATCCATTTGATTGTGGATGACGAGGTACAGTGAATAGATGTCGAAAACCAAGAGAATGTAACCATTGTGTAACGCATGCAGCAGAAAAATGGCTGCCATGATCACTAACAACAGCTATAGGAATTCCTTCGCGGCTAAATACTTTTTGCAGTGCAAGCATAGTAAAACTAGAGTTTGGTTTCTGTGTCCAAAAAACTTCAGGCCATTTTGAATGAGAATCAATCACGACCAATGCATAGTACTTGTTTAAAAATGGTCCACAGTAATCAACATGGATGCGCTGCCAAGCTTCACATGCCAATGGCCATGGTGTCCATTTGGATGGTTGTCGGAAAACTTTATGATGACAAGCTTCGCAAAAAATAGCAGTTCTGCGTATGTCTGCGTCTATTTCAGGCCACCAGCATAAACTTCTGGCTAAACACTTCATTTTTCCTATTCCAAGATGTCAAGAATGCAAATCATTCAGTACTGCTTCACGCAACCTGGGTGGTATAATAATTCTATCATTCAAGCATAATAAACCATCAGACGTCATTGAGAGTTTATCTCGTCAAGTAAAATATGATGGAAATTTACTCTGAATATGTGAATTCCATCCTTTATTCAAAGCAGTAAAAATAGCAGGAAAGAAACGTTTCGTGTCACGAATTAACAAATGTCGACTGACAGGAAGTTGTTGCACCAAAAGAGAATCAAAAGTATCATCTGGTTTCGAATCTGGTAGTGACTGGCGTGACAGGTAATCTGCCTGTTGAGTGTGTTTAGCACTTCGATGTTCAATTGCATAATCATAAGCACTGAGTGCTATGCTCCATCGTTGAACCATTGCGGCAGTACTTTTTGAAATGGATTTACCAGGATCGTATATGAATTTTGAGGCTTCATGGTGTGTAACAATGGTGAAACAATGACCAAACAGGAATTTGTGCAAACGTTGAATAGCCCAATAGACAGCTAAAGCTTTACGGTGTGTTTGAGCATAACCTTTTTCATCAGCAGTTATCCTGCGAGAAACGCAAATTACTGGATGTCTATTTTGCTCGAGAACAGCACCAATACCGTCGGGGGATGCATCAGTAATTACAAAGGAATGAATTTTGGGACTAAATGGACGAAGAACTGCATCTGACTTTAGAAAGGATAATATGCTACGTAAACAATGTTTATGTCCATCAGTCCACACAAAAAGTTTTTGATTGAAGTGAAAACAATGGTGAAGCTTTTACGCTGAAATTTGGAATGAACCTCGAATAGTATTGCGATGCACCGATAAGGGATCTTAATTGTGTCACGTTCTTTGGGGACTCAGCATTGGTCAGTGGGAGTAAACGATTGGAATCTGGTTTATAACCATTACCATCAACAAATGTATCCAAGGCATTCAAAATTCGAAACCGAAAACAAACACTTCTTCGGATTAACAGCAACATTTTCAGAGGTGCATCTAGGAAACAATTCCAGTTAATGTTCATCATGGAGAGATCGTGTTG
>JACCGJ010025199.1:0-13074 GCA_013407085.1 Atriophallophorus winterbourni
CATACTTCGGTGTAGGCAACCGGGTAGTATCATGCCTACGTTCAACGATGCCGATGACAACGCTTTGTACCCCCCTTCTCGCTTTGTACATCTCATTGTTTATGTTGAACGGCACTATATCTGTATCAGATTGTGCAAATATAAATAATAATATAATGTGGATAGACAGAGTGACTAAGGCTGAAGTGCTTTCAAAAGCTGGTCTACAGTGCATGTTCACCCTATTACGTCAGCGCCGCCTGCGGTGGCTTGGTCATGTCTATAGAATGGAAAATTGTCGTATTCCGAAAGATCTACTCTACGGTGAGTTGCAATTAGGAAGTCGACCATTGGGCGGACCGCACTTGCGGTACAAAGATGTTTGCAAAAGAGATATGAAAGCTCTTGACATTGACACCGCAAGCTGGGAAGAACTTGTTCTTGACCGCTCACTTTGGAGACATTGTGTAAAGCGTCGTCTGCAAGCCGGGGAGGAGCAGATACAGCTCTTGGCTGCTGAACGCAGATCACGCCGCCGGCGTGCAAATGATGCAATACAACAGAGTTCTGACTATCGTTGCAAGCGCTGCGGGAGTGATTGTTCCTCCCGAATCGGACTGTTTAGTCATTTAAAAAGCTGCAAAACATGAAATTCATGCGATTGTGATGTACATCCATGGTCGACATCGACCGATGGAGGCCAACAAACAAATGTATTTATGAACGTATTTATGTATGTATATGTGTGTATGTGCAGCACTATACATCCATGCACTTCAATAATTGTAATCACGAATGATGACTTGAGCAACTCAATACTTTGTTACACGAAATTGCCTAGGGTCCACTTGGCCATTTTTATCCTCTGCCTCCATCAGTCGATAAATTTATTCATCCACCCATTCACCTTCGTTCCAGCTGAATTCGTAACCTTTTTAAAAATGTGCCGTCACTTGGAGTTCGAGGAGGAACCCAACTATCAGTACCTACGTTTTTTGTTACGTGAGCGTTTCGACCGTGAGGGCTTCGCATTTGACTACGTGTTTGACTGGAATCTTCTCAAATTCGACGACAACGAAGAAGCTGCCCCAAGCGGTGCAAACGTCCTCCCGATCGCCGAGAAGAATAAAAACGATCATCAGCGCCCCGCGGACCACCAAGCTCAGCACGTCAATCCCTACTATAATCATGGAGAGAAGAAGAAGAAACGTAATTCTCGAATAAATGTTCATATTCCCTTGGTTAACTATCGCACACACCCCAAGCGCGGTTTTGTGCACAGTATGATCAGAACCGCCGTGAAATCTCAAGACTGGATGTTATTATTATTATTATTACACAAGTCTTCACAGACGATGTGCCAACAAGAATACCATGAAGAGGGTACATGATGAAGTTGAAGTAGGTTCCATGGTTCTTGTTGAAGGCGACATACTACCCGGTTGCCAAGGCCGAAGTAGGGGGTTAGCTTAGGGGACCCCACCCGGAGCCTTTGACTCAAAAGTCTTCCCGCAAGGCAGCGGTTTTTTTCATTTCACGAGAGCCGGTGACCATTTTGAGGGTTCTTGCGCCTCTCTTGGAGTGCCTCGGCGATTGTTCGAGTACGCCTCTCTAGCCTTTGCACGACCAGGTGCAACCTGCAAGGCAACAGGGATTTTTCCTCGGGGTTCACTCCCGAAGCCTTTCCCGCAATCGGGTATGCCGCAAGGCAGTGGAGGTTTGGAATCAGGGTTTTCCGTCCCTTAGATGGACTGCCCTCCCAGGCTGACGAGCTCCATCTGCCCGGAGCAAACTGGTTTAGAGGCGCCAGTCATCCGCCTTTGCCCCTTCTCCTGTCAGTAGAAGCAGTTCCGCCACGTGCAGGCCAGAAGCTGGGCTTTGGTTGTCAGAGGCTGTTTGAGACGCACGCCATAGATAGTGGGAGCTCATCCCCACTGCCACCCCCGGCTGTGACAATCTTGGAACCAAGCCTTGATGTAGGCAGTCTTAGACTGCACGTGGGTTAGAATACTGCCGGTTGCCCAAGCCTAGACGTGAAAATGGTAGTGAGATTCCAGCGTTTTTCCCCACGGAGCGAATCAATGTAGCACGGTGTTGCCTGTGTAGTATAGAAATGAATTGGATAAATGCACATCCATGTTATATCTAAAATCACAAGCCTGATCCAGGCAAAGTGCCACAGTCAAAACTGCACGTAGGCTAAGATACTGTCAGGTTGCCCAAGCCTAGACAGATATGGGTAAGGAAAATAGCAATGGCTCCAGCGTGTATTCACATGCATCTCACTACCGGTGGTAAACAATGCTTGAACTTTGAAACCACTGTTCGATTACAGCTGCCAGATGTGCACACAATGAGGAGCTTAAACTGAATAGCTCGGAAATATGCCTATATAAGGATTTATCAATCGTATTATGCGTACACTGTTTTTGACCGAAACTCACCATGCATGTGTACCAGAAACAACTGTTTTCTTTGTTGTTGTATGCACACTTTGTATAAAGTCCGACACGGAAGTGACAAGAACGGTGTGCAATGACTTACTGTTTCTTGTCTGTCTGCAAACAACTGTAGAACTTGCTACCTTTCTACAGCACTTCTGTGCTGTACAGCTAACACCGTGCTAAATAGATTTACTATCGGTAGTGAGCTGCATGCTGAAACACGCTGTAGTCTCACTACCATTCCCCCTCATATCTGTCTAGGCCTGGGCCACCTGACAGTATCTCAGCCCACGTGCAGTCTCTGACTGTGCGGCACTTTGCCTGGATCAGGCTTGTGTTTTCATACCATACCATCATACCTTAGTTCTAGTGCCTATCGTGTGTTTTTGTAATATTTCAATCGCTAGGTTTGGTAGACATATTGCGGCACTTGTGCTTTATCACTTTTTGCCTTCCATCAATGTCGTGACGACACTACCACCCCTGGGTAATTTCATGAACACTTCACCAACGATTGGCTTTAGTCATTTGTGTGGTACCCTAAACACACACTTGCGAACCCATTTGTGTCGCAGCCCCCTCGTCACACGAATGTAGAGCTTTGTTTGTACCGGAAAACTGAAATTCCTCACTCTTTTCCCATTGTTATTTTCCGTATCCCACGCTGAAAACACATCTCTTAATTCTATTACGCAGCGCTAAATAAAGACATGTTCAAGCACGTGCTGCCAAACATGCCGGTGGTGGCATTTTTCCGAAGTGTCGGCGTTCTTCCAGCAGCCACCTCGGGCCCCCCTGACAATCTTCCCCTGGGCGCCATCACACAATCGTTGGCTCAAACCTCGTTAACCCCGGGAAACTTTCAACAGTTCCATGCACCACATCCAACTACTTCGAGCAAGGTCCTCCCGATGGTTTCACACCCAAACCCAAAGCCTCCTGGTCCGTGTGCCTTCTGCCCTGGCGGTCATTGTATTCCTGTTCCTTACCGCCCCGCATGGTTTCATCATCCCGACATGTACGTTGCCCCCAATCCTCCCCAACCCGATGAGCTTACCGCCGAACAATTTGTGCAATCGGTCACCTTCCGGTTACCACCCAACCTTAAAAACCACACGAACAATGCCGCCGGTATGCCCTCGCAGGAATTCTACCCTCCTTCACCAGGGGGACAACATCAGCCCGTGTTCCATTTAGCACCACAGCACCACAATGCGAACTGCAACCCCTCGTCTTCCTTGTCTCCAGCGCAAATGGCAACCGGTGGTGGTCTTCGTAAATAAATAATCTCATCTGGCCAGGCGTTTAGTATCGCAGGTCGCTGTTTTCTTTGCCAGTTCTTCTCTCGTGTTTTTCGCGCCCCACCCCCGCCTTCTCTTAGATCAGTTCTGATGTATATAAATAGCTGCTTCTTGAAATTGATTCGAGATAACGCTCGTGTGTTTCTAGTGCGAGTGTTGTTCTCCATTGTAGCATTTCGCTTTAAAGTTCCTCTACTTCTCACGTCTTTGTGTATATATCTATCTATATGTGAATGAATGAACGCTTGTTCGTCGCTTGCCGTTTTGTTTAATTGTATTGGATGAGTTGTCGCCTGTAAAGTGAACTTTGTTTCACAGTTGGAGCCAAGTAACATCCAGCAGTGCAATTCCACATTGCCATAACAACCAGTGTTCTTCCGATCGTCCAATTAAATGTCCAAGCCACCGTGCTAGATCCATCTCGATTCGGAATGGAGATCACCTGGACAGCGCACGATCTCGCGCATTTCAAACTTCATGTGCATACTCCACCTGGCTGTTATCGGTTTTTACCGTGTTCTCGAGTGCAGTAACTGTGTCTCGTTACATCAAACTATATCGAAATGGTAGATATCGCATGTGCGCTGTCAGATCATTGTGTAACACCCCCCGTGCTAATCGCGATCACTGTTGACTACTCTGGTGCCCAGTTAGCATTCACTGAATAGACAAGGCAGTGGTTTCATATGGTCATCATTCTCTTCCTAGTATATGGACTGTCGATAACCTTAATGCAATCTCAACGCTTCATACGTCTGCTAAGTGAGCGTCTTCTGTGTGTTCTCTTGTAAAGGCGTAAAAATATTTATGAAAAACGTGTCAACATGTCGTTTCGGAGAATCGTTGATCACTGAAGGGCGTCAGTAAGCAGGTGCCCGCACGGGGTTACTTGACATACAAGCTCCAATCTGTGCGTGCACAATTTCTGATGGGAGAGAGTTACACGGAATGCTGAACCAAAGTTTGTAAACGTCCCAATGAGAGTTGAGACTGAAATGCGATATTTCGAAGGTGAGCGTGTGTTACCTGTTATAGGGAGGACCGAGCCAAATTGGTGATGCCATGGGCGGGGTGGTACATTCATTTTCATGTCGGTCTCTTTGAAATCGCTTACGCACAATGTTGCATGGGCCAACTCTATACGCGGTCGCTTCTTGTTGTTTGGTCTTCCGCAACTGAACGTCGTTTTCGAGCTATTGTGGCTGTTTGGTTTACGACTGAATGTTGTTATGTATTCAGTACTTAAGTCAAGGACCGTTTAAGTAGGCCCAACATATTGTAGGCGCGCCTGTAAGCGACTTCGCACTCTGGGCTGTTACGCAAATTTCCGTGCGAACCGGCTCTTTCTATAAGACAATGAAACGGTTGGGTTCAGTTTGTGGAAATTAATCTAGCTTGATTACAACCGACCGATCCAGCTCTGTAAGCTCAATCAGTTCCCCACAGAATTGCTCCCGTTCATATGTTTCCATCGTAAACGTAACGTACCATTTTTCCGTACTTGATGGGACAAGTTATTTTGAATTTGGGGAACAGTATTGGGCCGTACTATGAACCAGCGATGCTGATATTCTGAACCTTCGAAAAGACTAAAACAAGCTACGCGATCGAAAGCTTTAGTTATATCTGGGTGACATGCATATGCACAAATCCCAACTACTAATATAAGTTTCCAATTGCTGATTACCATACGTTCATCACGCACAATTATGATTTTTGGAATCCATGTTGCGCCCGAGAGAGAATATGATTTTCAGTATTTCTGATAACGCTGTCAATTCAATTTTAATGGTCTTGAATGCATATTGCCTTGGAAAAAACCACAAAATAATATGGGAACTACGGATAATGTAACTAGCAAAAACGGGATTTGGTTGCTTACTAAGCAGTTCAAGAATTTATGGTTAAAATGTTATTACTTTACAACACCACAGGATTACAGTATAAATGAAAATGAAAAATATAATAGTATAAAAGGAATAGAGAACATCAAGTGTATGACCGATCGGGAGTCCATAATCATGAAAATAAAGTTTGCGATGAATCGGTTATAGCTATCGCTCAATAAACAATTGCATCGCCAAGTGCTTGGGTAAGTTACCTAACTTCTATGATAATACCGTAGCGCTGGAAGTTTATTAACAACGTTGATTTCCCGGCGTTTGCCAATCGATATGTTCCAGGAAAATTCCTTATGTTGAATGCTCTGTGACAGATTTTACCCATCCTCCAAATATTCTTCGAAAGATACCTAGAAATCTGTTGGCCTGTAGATATATATTCTGGCAGTGCACCGTACTCTTCAGGTTTCCACTAACCCAAGATCTTTTTCCAACAAACTCCATGTCAAGTTTTCAGTTCCCAATCGATATATCTAAGGAACATTCTTGCCAAGGTGGAGCATCTGGCTTTTCCGTATGTTGAATGTCATATCATTTATGGCCGCCCAATTTGACACGTTGTCCAAATCCATTTGCAGTTTCTTGTAATCATCGGCAGAAGTAATTTGCGTCCAAATTTTCATATCATCCGCGAACAGGACCATTTTTGGATTGTATGAGGGGGGTAAATCGTTTATGTATATTAGAAAGAGGAGCGGGCCTAGCACGGATCCTTGTGGAACTCCGCTGTTGGTTTTGAACATTTGGGATAGCACTCCGTTTACTTTAACTCGGGCGTGGCGATCTGACCATGAGAGGAGTGGTTCACATGTTCCTAAACGTATCAGTTTTTGAAGTAGCAAATGGAGATTGACTCTGTCAAAAGCCTTAGAAATGCCTAAGTAACAGACGTGAATGAAAGAACTTCTATCCAACTCCTTTGTCCATTCGTCTAACGCTTTGAGAAGATACGTTAGACAAGAGCGATGAGATCGAACTCCATGCTGCTCTGGCGAAAACAAATTACGCAATTCGAAGTGTGCAACCATTTTTTTCGAGACTACGTTCCATGACCTTACTAATAGCAGGTAATAGTGTAACGGGGCGATAATTTGCAGCGTCAGATCGGCAGCCTCCTTTGAAGATAGGTGTAATCACACCGGACTTCCAATCTTTTGGTACCAATCCCTTAAGCATCAAATAGTTAAACACGCTGGAAAGCGGTTAACAAAGCTGACGATGACAAAACCTGAGCACATCCGATGTGATACCATCCGCACCTGGGGATTTTCTTACATTTAGTTTGAGCAATAAACTTGCAGGGCGGCATCGATACCCGGTAAAAATCTAAAGGGCAGAAATTGTTTTCTTTTCCACATTGGGGTGACACGTAGATCCATGGTGTCATCATGTATAGTGTTCTTCGATGTACAGGTTAAGGGCCAAAAAGACATCAAGATTTCTCTGAAACAATTTTTGGATTTGGGGAGTTTAAAACATAATCGGGTAGATTGTTCCAAGTAAAACAAACTCGCACGGCCAAAAATGTTGTCTACAGTTGAGTCGTGAGTGAGGGACATTCAGAGTGAATATCTGAGCTCTTGTCTTACACGAGCCTTGTAGATTAAATAAGCATTGCAGAGGGTGATTTGCACTCGTCAAAATATTGTAAACCGAAATCAAATTCCCTCCTAGACGACGACGTTGATAATCCATAGGTTTTTGATTCGCTCATCGTTTCCGGTTTAGTCCGGTGACACGTCTAGTAGCTCGATGGTATATTCTTTGCAAAGTCGCAACAGCTTTTTTACGCCACCATGCCGGAACTGCATATTCCATAGGCCACATACTGCTTGGCGTAGTTCTTGTGGTAGCCAAACCGTCAAATGGCATAGACAGCTAAAAGCCCTTATGAGTAACCTTTCCAAAACTGTCGCAGCTTTTTATGCTGCATGGGAGTGACAACCGCAAGGAAGCTGTCATGCTGATGTAGGTCTACTCGTTCACGAAACTTGATTGTATGCGTTCCATTCGAGGTGTAGGTACGCCATACCGGTTTGTTTGTGCTTACTCTTCTAGAGAATCCAGGGCTATTTAAGTTCCACCCTACCCCGTCTTTTAGGATTATACTTTTTCATGGTTGTATGGCAGTTAAGCATTCGGTACACGCTAGCGGTGTAATACTGTCTCTGATGATAATGATGATGATGCATATTCTATCATTGGTCTGATTTACTTGTTTATTATACGGGGAATTGTCTGGGAATCACTGCGAGGAGCATGACTGTGGTAAATAGTCGCGTCGGAACGGCTACCACCGCAGCAAGAAGGTGCAATAAGTGAGATTTTTCATTCAGCTTGAGAAATTCTCGTGTAAAACGTGAGTTCGAATAAGCCACAAGGAGGCAGATCGCGTGGTTTCGGAATAGTCTGCTTGTTTACTTTTGACCTGTGTAAACGCTGTTGAAAGTTAGCATCATGTAGGCTTATCAACCCTGGCGTTTGTGACAACGATGAGTTATCTTTTGAAAAATAAGTATGCGGATAAAATATATCCGATGTATCAACTGTATCATCAAATGAAGCCTCCGATACAGGTATAATACAGTTCCTCACGGTAATGATGATGTATCTTTAAGACTATCTGACAGGCCCTTTTCGAGCAGAACAAAAGAAGTTCCGTTTTAACCTTTTTGCTTTATTTACTACCTGATACAGATAATTTAAGTGTTTTGGCATTTGTTCTACCAGCACCAGTGAACATATTGTATATCTCGGAATAAGAAGGCCAACTTTTTAAAATGTCCAGAATGCGCCTGTCCGTTTGCTCATATGATTAGCCCATGATTTATGGTTAAAAAACATTCAATAACCACAGCGATGATATATAGATCCAAAAATACATAGTAAACATAAGATGAATCTGTCCTCTTGAATTAGGTATGGCAAAGAAATGATTTGTCTATAAGTGGGGGCAATATCAGGGCTCCCTTAACATCGTCAATTGTTGGTTCAAAGCTAAAGTAATGTAACCAAAGTAATGTGTTGCTCAAATCCCCAGCCCCTTACACTCACTACCGGTTTCAGGCTTTGCCATCGTCAGGTAGAGACGATAATATCATGTTCAGGTGAGCCTTGAACAGTGTAAAAGCGGTACACAAAGTTTGCCCTTGTATGTCCACTGTATAATCGGGTTCTTACAAAGAACTCTACGATGATTCAAACACTGAATCACAAAGTTGATTCTGTCAAGCACTCGAGGCCGTTGTTATGCATAACCAAAGTAATGTGTTGCTCACATCCCCATCCCTTACACACCACTACCGGTTTCAGGCTGTTTGCCATCGTCAGGTGGAGACAGTAAGATCAGGTTCAGTGAGCCTTGACACAGTGGAAAAGCGGTTAACAAAGTTGCACTTGTATGCCACTGTTATATAGTAATGTAGTAATGCTATAAATAATGTAGTTGTCAGAATTGACAGATCAATCATTCCAAAGAAACGAAGCGCTTGGAGTAAAAATACCAGCGGCAGTTTCGTTCGGATTTTAGGGGGGGTATCCAACATGCAAAGGGGACCTCAGAGTTCGCAAGTAGTTTGAAGTTGAACTCTGATATCCAGAGGGCGTGAGACAGTATTAAGGATTCTATTGGCCAGGGCAGGATCACCTCTCTTTCCCCGTTGTGAAAGAGTCCTCAGGACCAGTTTCCTGAGGTGCTTTTTGTATGGTATATAAATATGGACTTACGGTTAAAAATTTAGAAACAGTATGTTCTTAGGTTTCTTTTTGAGATACGGGATAAATTTGGTGTTTTTAAGCTAATAAAAGTTACCAGGGTTCTAAAGTATAAACCAGGTTTGGTTGGATCAAAATGTGTTTCGTCGACCGAATGTTTATCGCGCAACCCAATGCAAGCTAGTTTCGTGGTAAATTTTTCTAATTTAGGGATCCCTTTCGGACACTGCACACATTTAATAAACGCTTTCGACAACAGTTTGCATTAGTAATCTCACAAGTCTCGACACATGGACAGTCTTTCAACTCTGACAGCTGCAACCTGCCAATTCTTCACGGGTTGGAATTTCCCTTCAACGTTGTTCAAACAAAATTAATGACGATGAAGAAAACAGGTTCACCCGGTATAGATAATATACACCCAAACCTTTTGTATAATCTGTCTTCCTTTTTGGCAATACCGACGTCGTACCTGTTCACGATTATCTTCGAACAGAGCTTTGTGCCAGAAACTTGGAAAACTGCCTTGATTAGTCACATCTACAAGGGTGGCGAGAGAAAAAAATCCGTTAAACTATCGTCCGATAGTTTTATGCCTTGATGCCTCGCGGAATCACTTTGAGATTAATAATTTAATCTCGGAGGCACAGCATGGATTCAGGAAAAAACGATCCTGTCTGACAAACTTGCTATTAGCAAAAGAATCTTGGTCAGAGCTACTGGATGCCGGCAACTCCGTTGACGTGATTTATATCGATTTCTCAAAATTTCCATACTATTCTGTGGTTTTTGTAAAGCTATATACATTTTAGACCATCAAATTTAATAAAATTGAATTGAATGCATGAATTAAAGAATGGTTAATATCCCGTGAGATGTACGTGAGAGTCAAAAATGAACTATCCGAGTCGATTGAAGTTGCCCGTGGTGTCCCACAAGGATCAGTCCTCTGACCGCTTTTGTTTTTAATATATATTAAAGACTTGTCTATTGTACTGCAGTCGTCGGTGCTTATTTTCGCTTATAACGCAGAGCTTTGGCGCAAGATAAACTCCACAGACGACACGCAGAACCTGCAACGGGATCTCGATATGATTTACACCTGGTCCCTTGACAACGAAATGCCATTGAATGCTTCGAAATGTAGCCTAACGTCGTTCAAAAGCCAGTTGAGCAAAACATATTATCTAGGTCGTACTGTTATTAAACCCGTCTCCTCCCAAAAAGATTTAGTCGTGATTATCAAATCTGACTAAAGAAACTCAATGTAAAGTTGAGTCGCTGCCAGCAAAGCTGATGGCAACTTGGGTCTCCTTAGAAGAGTCCTTGGTTCGTTTGACCCCAACATCATATGCAAATTGATTTCAACCTACATCCGTCCTCATATCGAATATGTTATATCGGCATGGGATCCTTGGTTGAAAAAAGATAATCAGCTATTGGAAACTCCACAGCGCAGAGCGACAAAACTCGTCCTGGGACTTTCTAATTATCCATACGAAATGAGACTTAAAATATTGAACTTGCATTCGGCTCAATACAGACGGCAACGAGGAGCACTAATCTTTACTTGGAAAGTGTTTAATCAAAAACCATCCTTGCAGTCGTTTTTTCATTTTTCCCATAACACGCATCTGCGTGGTCACCAATCGAAACTTTACCAACAGCATAGCAGGTTGAACTGCCACAAATATTCATTTTCCGTTCGCAATGTGCAATTGTGGAACAGTTTACCTACTCACGTTATACAATCGGGAACCATTGGCAATTTTCAAGAAATCACTAGATGTCCACATGGACAAGTATGTTTTTCACATTTGACAGTAATCTTTAACAATATTTTGACATTGTTTACCATCTGACTCGATGTACATTTTGTGGGTCTTGTAAAGCATAGCTTTTTACCCGCGTATCATCTATCAATAAATCTATGAATAAATATGAGTTGATCACTCAACCCTTTGCCTCGGAGTCCTCTTCGTATCGTGAATGCATGCGTGAGCATCATCAACGAACTCACCTTGGTTTGCTCATCCTGACATGCCTCGAGGATAGTGACATTGCCTCTTCGGTAAAATTTTCGTCACAAAGCGCGGAATTTTGTAGAATAGTTTCTGCTTGTAACACAATTAACCTTACCGCTTACTGATATCAAGGTCAACAGTTTCGCAGATGGTTCGTTTCGTTTTAGGCGTCAGACACGAGTACAAATCCAATCACGAAAAATCGACAAAGACCAATTCGTCCCGTGGCACTATGTCGAATTGTCGTGTTGATAATATTTCAAATATTATCCTCTCTATTTAACCATATCCACCGAACGCCAGCCTAACGATTACACCGCATTGCATATTTCACCTGGCACTTCTCAGCAGTGATAATCACAGTTAGTCTGCTCGGATAGTAAAATCTCAATTGCATTCCAAGCGAATTAATGCGATGGTTTTTGCACTTAATTCGGGTTTGTCTTCGCAAACATTTAGGTATATATTCTAAACTCACGCCAATCAGATGAAAAGTGTTAGACATATAACTCAATAGCCGGAACCGACAATACTCCAACCGAACGTCACCGATAGACAAGAGATTAGAGACAGAACTGGAATATATTGTTGGCCTCCTTCGGTCAGTGTTGATCATAAATGTACAACACAATCGCATGCGTTTTCATGTTCCACAGCTTTTCGAATGACTAAACAGTCCTATTCAAGTGGAACAATCTTTCCCACAGCACTTGTAACGATTGGCAGAACTCGGTCGTTGGGCGTAAGTTGCACGCCGGTGGTGTGATCTGCGTTCAGCAGCCAAGAACGGTATCTGCTCCCCCTCAGCTTTCAGACGACGCTTTACACAATGCGTCCAAGAGCAAGTTATTTCTAACTCGTGGGGTCAATGCTAAGAGCTTTATTATCTCTTTTGAAAACGTCTTTGTACCACAAGTGCGGTTTGCCCAATGGTCGACTTCCTGATTGCAACTAACCATAGAGCAGGCGGTGCTGTGGTAGTAGGGTGAACGTGCTCTGTAGACTAGATTTTGAAAGCACTTCAGCATTAGTCACTTTCTCAATCCACGACATGTTGAAGATACGACGGATGCTTCGTAGATAGAAAGCATTCAGCTTCCGTTCGTGGCACTGCAGGCGGTCCAGGTTTTTTTTAGTGCCGTACAGTAAAGCATTAATACGCACGCGCTGTATACCCTCATCTTTACAGCAAACTTGTGGTGACCCCAAACACGAGAGTTCAAGAGTTCAAGACAAAATAACAGTTGCTCTGCCATCCACTTATCAATCTCCGTGTCTAGCGAGAGGTTATCCGCAATGGTTGAACAAAGATATGTGAAATCATGTATTGGTTCAAGCTGACAGTTTCCAACGACTAATTTACTCGGTGTTTCCGTGGAAGCTATCAAAACCCACATTCAACGACCGGACGACCTTAACCTCAACTGCTATCGGATGCCAGGACCTAAGAAAACTACGCGTGATTTGTGTCAAATTTACAAAAAAGGGGTAAGTGTGAAATCGAAAGTAGTCATGTGTTATATGTGCTCTACTATGATACACACTAATTGCGATAAAGTTTTGACTAAAGAGGCAGTAGTCTTTATTAATAATGTTGAAATTCCAGGTGTCTGTTATGTGTGCAGCGTCTGTAGAACAAAGCCGTTAAACGGCGCCGAGACCAATGTATCACAATCAGGAAACCTAGAAGATCGAATCAAATACTTGAAAA
>JACCGJ010025200.1:0-12488 GCA_013407085.1 Atriophallophorus winterbourni
GGACTGTGCAGTTCTTAACATGCGTATGATTGGTCAGGTGAATGCAATTTAAGCTTGATCCCTGTTCGTACTGACACCCTTGGTCTGACGAAGCTTCTGTGTCAGAAGCGAAACGTTACCCATAAACTACTCTCACAGTTTCATTACAAACTTTATTTTTTCCTGATTATGATTCCCCCACCTGTCACAAACATTTTCCATTACATTCTATGGTCACTGTTAAGGAAAGATGGAATTACCTTCAGGTTAGCTGGAATAAGGTTCAGAGTGAAGACTAGGTCTAAGATATTGTCATTTCTTGTAGGTTGGTCAATAAATTGCTTATATCCTAGTAAGCCAATCGTTCTAGTGGAAGGTGTATAGCAGCTGTGATGTGCAGGATCGTGCCAGTTTAATTTTGGCATGTTGAAGTCACCAGCAATAAGCTTATATTTCGTGTCGTGTAGAGATGCTTCTATAAACGCATTAATTAAGGAATCCATTTTAGAGATGGTTGAAGACGGTGGATAATAAATACAACCTATTAAGAGATCTAAGGTTGGTAATACAATCCATGTTGAGTCTTCTAGTTCTGTCAAACTAGGTGAAGTAAAGGTATCAGCTTTAAATTTGGAATGAACATAGATAAGAGTACCACCTCCCTGTTTCGAACTTCGGTTATTCCTGAATATCTGGTAATTAGGTACTATAAGTGTTGAGTCAGGCTGGTCATCTCGGGTCCACGTTTCAGTTATAAGAATAATGTCTACTAAGTTCGTAATAAGAAAAGATTTAAGCATTTGAATTTTAGGAATAATTGATCGGGCATTTATAAGTTGAATACTAATAAGAAAGAAGCGGGATTAAAAGGAGTGGAAGTAAGTTGAGACAAAACTTTAGAGCAATTATTATTTAATTTATTATTCTTGGAGGTTCCACTGAACATGAAGATGAATGTAAAGCAGTTCTTCTCGCCGCTCAGTACAGTTCGGTTTACACAGAGGAGACGTTTCCAGATCCTCTGCTTCTTAAGAGCAGCGCTAAAATGCCAGATATTTCGATCTTGCTAGATATGGTGCAGTATTTACTTAAACAATCAGCATTTGGCCCGGACGATATACACCCAAGGTATTGTCGAGTATCACACAAACCACTGGCGCTAATCTTTAATTTATTCCTGAGGTGTGGTAGGTTGCCTCAAGATTGAAAGTACGGCATTGCCAAACCAAGTATGAGCGCGGTGAAACCAGTAATCCGCCAAACTACCGACCGGTTACCCTTACTTCGGTAGTTGTGAAGACTCTGGAACGACTGCTGAAAAAACAGATTGGAGATTTTCTGTTTACAACCAGTCAGCTAACATGTGCTCAACATGGTTTTACGCCAAGACGATCATGCGCATCTAATCTTTTCACTGCTCGCGAGCTCTGATGTGCTGAACTTGATCTGGCCACCTAGTAGTCACTGTTTTGATTGACTTCAGTAAGGCTTTTGACCGTTCTTGATGTCAACGTCTATTGCTATAGCTCCGTGATCGGGGTGTAAAGGGACCTGTTCTAACTCGGATTGAAGACTTCCTTATTGACCGTTATACACTGGTCGAGGTTAGCTGGGTTTAATCGCAGATTACACGTCCAACTTCCGGGATTGTTCTCCACCCCTTACTTTTCAAAGTATATGTCAACAACCTACCTGACTCATTAAATCTAAATTGTCTAAATTTTGCGGATGATATGAAAGTTTTGGGTGAAGTAAGCTCATCTGCTGAGAGTACATATTTCCAGAACGATTTGGACAAACTGCTTGATTGGACGGTACAATAGAAGCTTCTTGTAAACCGACAGAAATTCGCAGTAATGCCTTTGGGGCCAAGCATGCCTGGAAATAATACTTCCTCTGGAATCATCAACTGAAATTGGTGTATGAAAATGACATGGGTACAAGTGACTCATCGCTAAATCCAGTATGGATAAGAACATAAAAGCAGCTGATGCATACCGCGAATGGGGGATATTAGATGTCGTCTGGGCGATACTCCACCATGTTGCATCTTTATTCACATACGTAAGACCTGTTTTGGATATGGTTTGCGTGAAACATCTCCAACAAACTGAGGGAGAAACGTGGAAAGCTGCGAAAATGTTGCAACGGCCCGGCGACGAAACGAGTACAAGGATTGAAATCAATTCCTTATGTGGAGAGCGTTCAAACGCCTAAACCTCATGTCGCCTCAGTATCGGAGGTCGCTACGACCTGCGCTCTAACTCGTCGCAATTATGGGAGCTTATGGTGACGACTGCGCGAGTTTACCCTTAGTGACGGATGATAGAACCAGGGCCATGCTCTGAAGCTTCGAAGCGAAGGACACTACGTCTAACACAGGGATCCATGCTCTCAACAAGAATTGGTTCTTGTGGAATGCACTTCCGGAAGAGGTTATTTCAGCAAGATCTGAAAACGAATTCAAGCTACTAGTGGATAAGTTACTGCCTGTAATCACGTCTAAGATGTACAACACTGGACAGGATTTCTTAAACTGAGCTTCTCTTGGACTATGTTGCTGATATAAATAGATGCGGCTTACAAGAGCCTGACCAACTGTCGTCTATTACTAGATGAGTTGTCATTCAAGGAATCGGAGGTGTATGAAGCACTTATCCATGTTCGCGTCAACAAAGCTGTGGGACCAGATGGTATCCACTCGATTCAAGATTCAAGATTCAAGATTTATGGTTAAAAAAGCAAATTGCTGTACAATACCATAGGATATACGTATACAAAATTATAATAATAAAAAATCGTTACTTGTATGATCATATCCATGTTCTTCATAGGTGGAGCAAAAATAATCCTCAATGGCAACACAGACTGAGGGAAAAGAATCTTTGGATGGACGGTAGTTCCGTGCGTTAAAATTTTATAGACATCAATAGGTAGGGGCCAACGCAGTAGTTCTCAACATAAGGTTTCGTAACCTTTGTTTAAAGATGTGCTCGTTCGATGAGGTAACAATATCTATCGGCAAGCTATTCCACAAGAAGCATACACGAACAGCGAAGAAGTGACGACGACAATTCAATCGTGAGTGTGGGATTTGAAGGGTCAAAGGGTGGCTGCGTGTGGGGACAACGGAACGAAACTTGAAGAGGTGTTTGAGAGGGTGGGATTTCGCGTAGATGATTCGATATGTCAGAGTGAGGTCGTGTAGGATACGTCTGCGCTCGAGGGTGCACAGTCCAAGTCTGGTCAGTCGCTGCTCAAAGGGTAAATTATTCAATCCGGTAACCGTTTTGGTTGCCTTGTGATAAATTCGTTCGAGGAGCGAGATGTTTTTTTCCATCCATGGCGTCCAAGCTTGTACAGCGTAGTCAACGACAGGATGTATGTAAGTGTTTAGTAATTTCACGAGTGAGTGTGGTGGGAAACGTCCGAAAATGCGTTTCAGTAAACCTAGCAAGCTGCACGCACGCTTGTAGACGGCTTCGCACTGTAGGCTGTTCTTCAAAGTGCCAGACACCAAGATTCCGAGATCTTTTTGTGATGTACTCCATTCAAGCGGGTGGCTGCCAAGTGTATAGGGAAAGGGAAAGGGTTTTCCGACTTGCAACATTTTGCACTTGCGGAAATTAAATGGCAGTTTGTTTTGGATTGACCACTGGTGCAGTTTATTCAAATCTCCTTGCAGAACTTGACAGTCCTCGATAGAGTTGACCTTCGTCCAGATTTTTACGTCGTCTGCGAATAAAACAAGCTTACATGCTAGTAAGTTCGGTAGATCGTTTATAAATAAGAGAAACAGTATCGGACCGAGAACCGAACCCTGAGGGACTCCGCTCGTGGCTTCAATTGTTCGAGAAGTTTCACCATCTATTCTGACTTTTACTTTGCGTCCAGACAGGTAACTTGTGAACCATGTTAGTAGGTTTCCGATGACGCCAACATTCTGCAGCTTCTGAAGCAGTAAGGAGTGATTCACTCTGTCGAATGCTTTAGATATATCTAAGTAACCGGCATGGACGGAACCCCCTTGGTCTAGTGCTTGCGTCCAGTCATTTAGAGTCGTGAGCAAGTTAGACAGGCATGAATATGTTTTCCTAAATCCGTGTTGTGTGAAATTTATTAGCTGATGGTTCTCGAGATGTTCAACAAGTCGTTCACACACCAGGCGTTCAAAAATTTTAGAAACCGCTGAAAGAAGCGTCACGGGGCGGTAATTCACCGGATCAGAACGACTTCCCCCTTTGTAGATTATGCTGAAGAATCTCGTCCCAGTGCTTACAGAAACTTTTTGCAAGCTCTCCAATTCATGCTCGAACCTAGGAGTAGTTCTTAGTGAGTGAAACGAAGCCATAATCGTACTAATAAACAAGGGTGGTTGCAGTTCAAACCTTGGTAACTATAGACCTGTCAGCCAGGCTAGCATCGTCACGAAAGTATCTGAGAAGCTGCTGCGTGACAAAATCTGTCAGCATCTTTGTCAGCATTTTCTACTGAGTGTAACTCAGCATGGATTTCTTAAGAGAAGATTCTGCCTGACTTACCTTTTTAGTTTTCTCAATACTGCCACTAAAAGGATGGACGAGGGGGAACCTGTCGAAGCCCTCTACCTAGACTTCAGGAATGTTTTCGATTCTGTTAATTACCGCTTTCTGGTGATTAAACTAGCAGCAAAAGGCATACGGGGTAGTCTACTTGCTTGGATAAAGGCCTTTCTTACAGGTAGGACATTCCGATTTATGACAGGATCTACGCTGTCGAATCAAACCGACGTGATCTGTGGTGTACCCCAAGGATCGGTACTCGGTCCTATTCTATTCCTGATTTTCATGCCCATGCTTTATTTTCGCGGATGATCTTAAATTAGTCGGATCAACGGTTGAAGATATATTGTTGCACGACCTTGAACGGGCGATTAACTGGTCATACCAGTGGGACCTCCTACTGAACATTAATAAGAGCTAACTCTTGTCAGCACTGGTTGATAATATTTCAGTTCAGGTGTCGGGAAATTCTCTCACTGTTAGCGCCACACATCGTGTTAAGGATTTGGGAGTTCTGGTTAGGAGGACCAATGCGCCACTCCATCTCAAGGTGCTCGCAAAGTTATCTTTTGGGTGACATCTGTGTTACCCAACAGAAGACCTGATGTATTCCTGCGACTTTACAAGGCATTAGTTCGGCCGCATTTAGAATATTGTGTCCAGGCGTAATGCACTTACTACAAAAAGGACATCGTTCAACTCGAAAGCGTACAGCGTCTCGCAACTCGCATGTTTGAGGGTCAGCGAGGGAAACCATACGCGGCACACATGGATTCCATAGATCTTTTCTCCCTTACGCGCCGTCGTTTGAGAGGTGACATAATTGAATCCTTCAAGATCTTGAAGGGGTTACGTGCCGTTATCATGAACGATTTATTTGCATTAAGTCCCGATTTAGGTAACCGCGGACATTCACTCAAACTTACTAAGGGGTGATGTAGAAAAGACTACCGGAAAAACATTTTCAGATTCTGGGTGGTAAATTTCTGGAACCGGCTTTCAGAAGAACTTATATCCTGCTGTTCCGTCGCGAGTTTTGGGAACGGTTTGGACCGCATCTGATGTAAGCTTTTTCCTGAATTCTCCCCCTAATTTCTACGCAAGATTAGGTAGTTCACCATTTTTTAGTGTTGTCTGGTAAGTGAGTAAATGCTAGAGTTCTGCTTTTAATAAACAACTCTTCTTTGGCTGATTTCTCGCCGCACTGGTGAAGAGAAATTTATTTTGATTTTTTTCAGCATCATTCATTACGAGGGGCTTCCTAAATAGAAACCGAATAATCCCTTGACGTTGCGATCGTTAAGGATATCCAAATGACATTAAAAAACGATTTGGCAGTGGTGGTTGCTTCTCTGCAGCTTTCCACCAAAAAATTATGAACGCTCGATTTGCTCGTTAGCCACATACTGTCCTTTGCAAACTGAACCGAACTGAATCGAATTGAACTGTACTGAACTAAAATTAGCCCACATGTAGTATATGACTGTGTTACACTTTGACTCGACTAGGCTAGTGATTTCATACACCATACATTGTTCACGCATAATATTGCATTGTTTCTTGAATAGCTCGGGGATGTGATCTCTCTTATCTTTCATTCAGAGTTACACACGCCTGTGCTCCTTACAAATCTATCTTGGTAGTGGATTGTGTCTTCAAGCACACCTCAGGAAGAATCTGGGCAATCGTTTCGACGTGGTCGACTAACGCCTAGCGATAATGATACTGATAATAAAAAACAATTCGGATAATCTCTTGGCGGCGTGATCGTCGAAGATTTCAAATAGACAAAAAGAAAATACGTTTTGGCAGTGGTGGGTGCTTCTCTGCAGCTTTCCACTGAAAGTAATTCTGAACGCTCGATTGGCTCGTTAGACACATACTGTCCTGTGCAAACTGAACTGAACTGGATCGAATTGAATAGCACACATGCAGTATATGACTGTGTTTCACTTTGCCTCGACTAGGCTATCAATTTTATACACCATACATTGTTTACACATAATACTGCATTGTTTCTTGAATAGTTGACCTCTTACCGTGCTGGTGAAAAGAAACCCAATCTTACTTTCCAGATATTCTTCTTCTTCTTGGTAGACGACAGGGGGTCAAGCCCTTGTAATCCGCATCTCTTTATATCAGCAACATAGTCCAGCAGAACCTCAGTTGAAGAAATCTTGTCCAGTGTTGTTCAGCTTCGCCGTGATTACAGGCAGTAACTTATCCACTAGTAGCTTGAATTCGTTTTCAGATCTTGCTGAAATAACCTCTTCCGGAAGTGCATTCCACAAAAGACCAATTCTTGTTCAGAGCATGAATCCCTGTGTATGACGTAGTGTCCTTCGCTTCGAAGCTTTAGAGCATGGCCACTGGTTCTTAATCCGTCACGAGAGGGTGAAACTCGCGCAGTCCGTCACCATAAGCTCCCAGTAATATGCGACGAGTTAGAAGCAGGTCGTAGCGCACACTCCGAATACTGAGCGACATGGGGTTGAGGCGTTGAACTCTCTCCACATAAGGAATTGATTTCAATCCTTGTACTAGTTCCGTCGCCCGCCTTTGCAATTTTCCAACTGGGTACGTTCTCCCTTAGTTTGAGGATAGGTGGCTGGCAAACCATATTTAAAAACAGGTCTTACGTATGTGAAATAAAGAATGCGAAACATTTGTTGAGTAATCGCTGAAAACGACCGACTAATAGTTCATCATGCGCGGTTTGCAGCTGCAGCTTTTCTGTCCATATCCTACTTAGATTTAAGCGTCAGAGTCACAATTGTACCCAGGTCACGTTCAGTATCAACCCAATTCTGTTGATGATCCCCGAGACAGTACGCACCTTCAGGCGTGCTTGGCCCCGAAAGCATCACAGCGCATTTCTGTCGGTTTACAGGAAGCTGCCATTTTACCGTCCAATCAAGCAATTTGTTCAATTCGTTCTGGAAAATTGTATTATCAGCAGAAGAGCTTACTGTACCCCAAACTTTCAGATCAACCGCGAAAAGTGGACAATTCGTATTTAATGAGTCGGGAAGGTCATCACCATATACTTTAAAAAATAACGGGCCGAGAACAGATCCTTGCGGAACCCCGGAATTCGGACGTGTAACCTGCGATTTGACTCCGTTAACCTCGACCTGTGTATAACGGTCAACAAGGAAGTCTTCAATCCAAGTAAGAACAGGTGTCTTTGCACTACGAGCACGGAGCTTGAGCAATAGACGCTGAAATGGAACACGGTTAAATCCTTACTGGAGTCAATGAAGGCAGTGACTACCGGGTGACCCAGATCAAGTTTAGCACATCAGTGCTCGCGAGCAGTGATGAGATTGGATGCGCATGATCGTCTTGGCGTAAAACCATGTTGAGCAGATGTTAGCTGACTGGCTGTGAAGAGAAAATCTTCAATCTGTTTTTTTCAGCAGTCGTTACAGAGTCTTTACAACTACCGAAGTAAGGTAACCGGTCGGTAGTTAGGCGGATTACTGGTTTCACTGCCCTTATACATTGGTTTGACAATGCCGTACTTCCAAACTTCAGGTAACCTATTATACCTCAGGGATAAATTGAAGATTAGCGCCAGTGGTTTATGTATGATACTCGACAATACCTTTAAAAGCATTCGGTGTATATCGTCCGGGCCAGGTGCTTAGTGTACATCGAGTCGTTCTAGTTAATACTGCACCATCTCTGGCAAAATCGGAATATCTGGCATTTAGGCGTTGCTCTCATGAAGCAGAGGAATGGGAAACGTTTCCTCTTTGTAAACCGAATTGTACTGAGCGGCGAGAAGAACAGCTTTACTTTCATCTTCATGTTCAGTCCAACCTCCCATAGATCTCAAGCAAGGTACTCGTTGAGAAGCTTTGGTTCTACGTCTATTGTACGCAAACAAGCGTTTCGTATACCAAGCAAGTTTCATAATTCCGCCATTTTTCTCTTTTGAGGTTGGTGCACTTGTTGCGGATAACTTTGTAAGTTACATAGTTATCGGTGCATTCACTAGAACAAAACTTTCGCCATAACCGCTTTCTTATCTTCATGTATTTACGAATAACGTTATCAAACCACGGCGGTCCCTTAGCAGGGAAACTTCCATTTATCCAAGGGCCATGATTTTCAAGCGATCTCATTTCACCCAAAATGTTCAACCAACAGGTATCAACATTCGTTGATAGAGGGAGTGACCAGTCCATCGAGTTTGCAGGCGTGATTAGACTCTTTGTGTCTAATTTCCAGTAGTTTTTCCTGGCAGGCGTACGTATTCTTGGTTGAAGACCCCGATTCCAAACGAACCATAAAGAATAGTGATCACTGCAACCAATGGGGGTCTCAATAGACAGATTTGTAACATCAGAGAATCTAGGTGTGACCACCAAATCCAATATCGAACGAACTCGCCCGACGCATATTCTTGTAGGATCGTCCACATTCTGTTCCAAATCCAGCTCAAAATCGTATCTAGGAATTCTCGTTGGAACGGTTTACCCCTCGAAACTAAATCCGCCCAGTTTATATCAGGAGCATTCAGGTCTCGAAAAACGATGCACTCACCAGTGATACCATACCGTTTGATTTGATCACATAACACATGAACGTAAGCGCCTGGTGATCGGTAAATGACCCCGAGTGATGCAGCTCCAGAGCTAGACTTCACCTTACACCAGAGGCTTTCGGCATTTCCAGCATCATGTTGAAACCTTCCCAATACTTCCACGACCAGGTGCTCTTTGAAGTATACGGCAACGCCACCGGCAGATCTCGAAGCTACTCTGTCACTTCTGAAAATCGTATAGTGTGGTAGCGCGCACTCCATATCAGATATATCCATTGTTAACCACGATTACGTAACAGCAATGATATTTGTCTGTCGCCGACAGGCAATTTCACTAACCTCGTCAAGTTTATTGCGTAGACTCCTCGCATTGAAAAGCAATACTCGAAATCTCTTCACAGAATGATTAACTGGGGTTGGATTGACAGCGGCTTCCGAAACATGAACGTGTGAAAAGTACGAACTGTATACTTGATATCGGAGTGGCTTTTAGCCACTTACTGTTCTGTGCAACTCGAACTTGTATCAACTAAGTATGCCATCTATCGTCAGGATAGGGATAATGGTGCTACGGGAGGGGGAGTGGCAATTATGATAAACGAAGATCTCCCCCACAGTGAGACATCAACAATGATCGCTCCTCACTCAATCCAACTAACATCGGTATTTCTTACTGTCGCTAGGAGAAGACTGGCACTTGCATGTGCTTATAGAAGCCCGACTGCTTCATCATTAGACCACCAATTACTGATGGACGCATTGGAAGTACTAAAAGGGCAATGCAACGCATTACTAATTGTCGGAGACTTCAATCTCCCGGGCATTGATTGGCGTACTGAAATTTCTTCACCAGAGTCAGTTGAGTCGCAATATCTAGACTAGTTTCATGTCGGGGCCTTTTATCAGCATGTCAGGGAACATACAAGGTTTAGGACATGACATACTCCGTCAACTTTAGATTTGGTTCTATCGTCTCATGAAAGAGATATTTATGGAATCAAATACCTTTCGCCACTAGGCAAGAGCGACCACGCTGTAATTCTTCTTGACTGGAAATTTAGTGCATCCTAGTCCCCAAGTAAAGATGTCCCGCAACTTTGGTCGAATGGACATCGTCCAACTACAAACTAAAGCAATGAATCTAAGTTGGGAACCAGACGAATTAGAACCTAGTGTAGAAATCAGGTGGAATATTATAAAAGGGCACCTTTTACAACTACAGGATAATTTTGCTCCTCTACAACCAGTGAGAACGCGAGGAAAACCACCCTGGTGGAGCGCGTCTATTCGCAAGGCTATTAGATGTCGTGACCGTAGCTGGAGGGCTTACAAATTCTGTGGAACTCACAGATCTAGACTGCAGTACATACAGACCAGAAATTCAGCTGTTGCGCTGCAAAGGAAAGCTAAAAGGGACTTCGAATCCCGACTTGCCAAAAAAGCAAAGATTAACTTGAAAGCTTTTTATGGCTATGTTCAGTCCAAGCGATCATTAAGAGAAGAAATAGGTACGTTAGTGCTGGACGATGGCAATACGGCTTTGACTGCACCGGAAAAAGCCGATGCGTTGCATTCATTCTTCTGCAGTGTTTATCGGCGCGATTCAGGTAACTGTTTAGAAACTCACGAGTGCAGAGCACCTCCCTTTAGCTCGGTGGAGGTTAATCAGGAAATGGTCACCACAGTTCTGTCGCAGCTGGACAAAACTAAGTCGGCTGGCCCCGACGGCATACATCCGGCTATTCTTCAACCGCTCGCGAATATAGTTAGCCTTGCAATCAGAAATCTTTTCGAAGCTACCTTACTTCAGGGTATACTACCGGATGATTGGAAACGAGCGGCGGTAATAGCCATATACAAAAAGGGTCCCATTTCGGATGTACGCAACTACAGGCCAGTAAGCCTGACAAGCATTCTTTGCAAGTGCTTGGAAAAAATCATTCGGCACCAGGTATGTAAACATTTGGTAGCCAATTCCTTACTATCCGATGCCCAGCACGGATTCTGGAAAGGAAGGTCCTGCCTAACCAATCTTCTAAGCTTTCTGGACGAAGTGACATTACGCCTCGATGAAGGGAGAGTAGTCTAAGTCTGCTATCTTGATTTTCAAAAGGCATTTGACTCGGTGAACCATAGGTACCTTCTGCACAAACTAAGTATGTGTGGCGTCACAGGTGACCTACATCGATGGTTAGACAGCTTCTTAACTAATCGCACTAACTATGTTAGAATTGCAGGGGAGTGCTCGCAGGAATCACTGATTCTCAGTGGAGTGCCTCAAGGCTCGGTGCTTGGTCCATTACTTTTTCTTATTTTTGTAAACGACCTGGCAGCGTGCTTGAGTTCACGCTGCTTCCTGTTTGCTGATGATGTTAAGATCCTAGGAACCGACAGTAGAGATACGCTTATCTCTGATTTAGAAAAAGTAATCGAGTGGACAAAGACCTGGGACTTGCCACTAAACCTGGGGAAGAGCTGTCTTCTGACGACTGATTTAGCGACAACCCAACTAGAAGTTGGAGAAGGAACTATCAGAATAGCGGCTGCTCAGAAAGTGAAGGATCTTGGCATTACTATAACAGGCGATTTTAAATGGGCTACTCAATGTGCCGAAGCTGCAAACAAGGCTCGCAGAGAATTGTTCAGACTTCGCTCAGCGTTATCTTGCCGAAAACCTTCAATCTTCATTCCCTTATACAAAGTAGTCGTGCGGCCTCACTTGGAGTACTGCGTTCAATCCTGGGCACCGTACTTAAAAAAGGATATAGCATGTCTCGAAAGGGTCCAGCGCCTTGCGACTAGGATGGTTGAGGGTCAGGCAGGTAAAACTTATGAGGCTAGACTCAAGGACCTCGGTTTGTTCTCACTAAAGAGACGGCGGCTGCGAGGTGACCTAATAGAAGCCTTCAAGATTCTAAAGGGTCTTACAGGTGATAATATTACTGAAATCCTTAAACTTGCACCTAAAGCAGCTACAAGAGGTAATTCCATGAAACTTCTTAAGAGTAGGCCCAGGTTGCTGGCACGTGAGCACTTTTTCAGCAAACGTGTGGTCAACTTCTGGAACAAGCTCCCAGATTGTATAGTAAGCCTCCCAAATGTGTTGAGCTTTAAAAGGGAATTAGACGTTAAATGGTCTATCATATTTCCGCATATTGTCTAATGAAAAACTTTAAAAAAAAGCAAAAAAAACGTATTTTTACATTTTTATCATATCTGTCTAGGCCTGGACAACCTGACAGTAAATTAGCTCACATGCAGTCTATGACTTTACCTCAACTAGGCTAGTGATTTCATACACCACACATTGTTCACGCATATTATTGCATTGTTTCCTGAATAGCTGACCTCTCACCGTGCTGGTGAAGAGAAACCCTACCTCACTTTCCAGTTATTCGGAAGCAAGAACGTGTGAA
>JACCGJ010025202.1:0-12785 GCA_013407085.1 Atriophallophorus winterbourni
AAAAATCACAACTGTGTGCCAGACAAAATCTTCATCAAGTACTCCAAATCAGTTGGCTGCAGAATGCAATTCAATGCAACCCAGACCTCCGGTACAGTTGATTTCCAATCGGAAGATGCAAAATAGATACAACCGATGCAACGGCGCTCGCCGAAGATCATTTAGGCCTGGCGAATACCTATGGATTACATGCTTTCAAAAACACGAATTAGTTTGGAAACCAGCAGTCGTAACTAGAATACGCGGCAAGGTATTGTACGAAGTCCTGGCCGATGGGAAGCGGATTGTTCAACCATTTCAAATCAATCCAAGGAACAAGGCGTACATCGACCGAAAGTAAACGTCCTTTTTGCGGGGGGAGGTGTCAAGGTCGTTCAATCTAGTCACGCCAAAGCTCACACTAATTTGGAAGTATTGATCGTTATTAATCAATGAATGTAGCTCGCCGATTTGAATCAATATAGTAGCTTGGCTTTATTTTTGTTAATCTATTGGCGAATTAAACAGATATATCTATATATATGGCCTCGCGTTTATTAACAGCTTCGGTTTATATACATATTATATATATATATATATATATCAGATAATAATATTCTCTATCATATATATATATTCCTACTCTACATCTATATTTCTATATCTCTCTTATTCTATCTACTCATCTATATCTCTATATATATCTCTATCTGTCTCTAATATAATATCTCTTATCTACACGAGCTGTTAATAAACGGAGCATTCTGTCAGTCGACTCCTCCCACTTGCGAAAGTGTTGCGTCAGCCATAACTAGCTTCAAAAACACAACACGTTGTCAAATGTATATTATTCAACACATACTGTGTAATTTGAGCGACCGTGGTTTGTTCTCACTTCCATTATTGGGTTCGTTATTTCCTTCAATCCAATAAAATTCAATTCATAACATTTGGTGTTGCAAACAGGATTTCTTCATGGCAAATTCAATTTTGGAACCTCTCGAAATAAATGCAAATGTCCGAGAAATTGAAGACTAATATGAATGATTCGAAATTTGGTGTATGACACGGCCGAAAGCTAAAAATCATAAAAAAACTGTTCATTTTCTAAATGCAGTCGAAACATCTGCATATACGTTATTCAAGAATACAGCCTATCCGGGTTCTCCTATTTCGCTTCCATACAAAACGCTGAAGATGCTTTCATTGTAACATGTGAAGCATGTACATTTCGAAGCAACTGAACCTGCAAAATTTCATTCAATGTTTCGTCAGCCAAATAAAAAAATTCGCGATTATATTCTACAATTGTTGATTCATGCAGCGAAATGCGACTTCGGTGAATTGTAAGAAATGCAATTAGAAGATCTCCTAATCGCTGAAATAAATGACAGTGTTTTGCAAAATGAACGCTTGAAATTGCCTAAACCTTCTTTCAAAGATGTTACAGCTCATTGTGAACAGTATGAAGATGCGCGTGTGACAACGACAGATTTGTCGCCAGCAGAATGTCCTGTCATGTTCATTACACATAAACGTGGAAGAGCGAAGAATGCTATGGCAGGTCATCAGCTAAATTATGAACAGAATTATCGTCGTGTTACTGATAACCATTCTAATTAAATGAAAATTGGGGAATGTGCGTCATGCGGAATATATATGTTTACACAATCATTTAAAAATGAAAAAGTGCCATGCGGAATACAGCACTGACACCACACAGTTGCCGATTCCGTCAAGCCAGATGTCACAAGTGCGGCAAAATTGGTCATATTGATTCCGTTTGTCGAACACCCGAAACGTATTGGACTGATTCGAAAACGCTCAGGTTAGCAATGTTAATGATGAATTTAAATCATTATCTTTAGCCGTGACATTTTGCGATTCTAGCCATATTCGTGAAACCATTTCTTGTGTTTGTAGTGGCGCATCATTAGATGTTATTCTAGATACGTGTAGCGTTGAATCGCTTATTACCCAGAAAGATCTAAAACAGTTTGCTCCTAATGCGAAAATCCTACCCACTAACCTCATAATTAAAGGCATTACTGGACATTTTATTCCCGTCGTTCGATCGTGTATGATCTCCATCAAAGATATAAGCAACACTGCTGCCTGTAGATTCATTATTATCAAAACTGGTTCATCCATTCTCGGTGTGATAGCAATACAATCTCTAAAAATCAGTCTATCTCTCTTGACATCGTCTGAAGACACGTCAGAGTTGAAGAAACTCATAGTTAAATGTTCGCAATCAACTGGTGGAATGCGAAGTCCTCCAATTTCTCTTGACGTAGAAGGAAATCCCGTGTTTCTCAAACGTAGCCTTATTCCATATGGACTTCAAGAACCTGTCGAAAAAGCCAAGGCACTAATGGAGACAGACGATGATGATACCTCAACTATGTCGCTTGGCGAAAAACGAAACGTTGACATTCATACATCCTATCATATTATGAAGAACGCTCCCGTTTCTCTTTGGTTTTCCAAACTGTATCTGGAAAGACAGTTCGACCGATTTCTAACAGTGTCATTGCTCGTGCTAAGGTTCTTTTGTTTGATCATGAAAATTTGACTTCCCTATCAACCGAGTTAAGCGCTACTCCTGTTAACACGTCCACATCCGCCCGTATCATTGGTTCATTCGGAAAATCTAGTTTTCATTATCAAGAAAGTGGCTTCAAAGTTAGGAAAATTCAGAATTCATGAGATACCGTTATAATAAAAATAACATATATTCTTGGACATCCAAGGCATGCAATACATGATCAGTGTATCAAAATTTGAACAGCAACAGAATAAATCACTGAACTCATCTTATCAAGCGGATACAGCACTGCCTTCTAGCTCATCTAAACAATCGTTAGATAATGCACTTTCAGAAACCGCTGGAGGAAAAGACTTACTGACAGCTCCGACTACTGACACTGAAAAACGAGACAATTGTTGGCAACTGTGGGAGACGTTTGAGGTTGGGTGGAACCTCCGCGTGTTGAATCAATTCAACCTGCATTCACTGGACAAGCTCCTGTTGAACAAGCCGTACAGGGATTATAAAACCCTGGATTATTCTCAAACTGCGGTGGATGTGGTGACTGTTAGTTTGGCGATCAATAATATTCAATCACTCATCATCATTCATCCAATAAAAATCAATAACACTGTTATTCAAGTTTTCGTTGTCAAATCTACACTAATCATTACATACTGTGTAATTCGAAAGACCCTGTTTTGTTCTCACTTTCATTCTTGGGTTGGTTATTTCATTCAGTTCAATACAATTTAATTCATTACATCATCCCAGTTGAAGTTACAAGTGGCGTAACTCAAGGCTCAGTCTTGTGGCCAATACTCTTCCTGGTGTAAGCTATCGATATACCTGAAATCGTACGCAGTAAAATCATTTTATTGACGGATTAAATCAAAGTCTGGACTAGCGTACGCACCATAGAAGATTGTGACATTGTACTCAAACACCTCGAAGCACTTCATACGTGGTCCTTGCGAAACTTCCTACCATTCAACATCCAAAGATGTGAAATCTTAAACGTCGGTAAATCATTCGGATGCACATACTCTCTTGGATCTCAGCAACTTTCATGGGTTACGGAAGAGGAAGCCCTGTGTGTGTGGATTAGCAGTAAATTGGAGTCTTCACGGCAGTGTTCTGTTGTATACAAAAAGTCTTGCCGAAGATTAGCATTGCTCAGAAGAATCTTCGGCAGTTTTACAAAGCAGATACTTCCGCGGATAATTAACATTTAAATCAGACCAACATTGGAGTACGCTGTTCAAGCATGGTCCCAATGGTTACAGAGGGTATGACCTTGCTACAAAACGTGTGATCGGGCTATATAACAGGCCATACAAGGAAAGGATTGCAACTCTATACCTCATTGACGTTTCGTACCGTCGCCTCAGAAGTGACTTGCTCCTGCTGTTCAACATTCTGCATACAGTGGATCACCCACTTGAACACTTGTTTCATCCGCAAGAAGCACGTGGTAGCATATCGCAGGGATACAAGTTAAGTATTCCACACTCCAGATCAAATTGTCGAAGGTTGTTCTTTGCTCTCCGAGTTTGCTTTATATGGAACTCTCTGCCCTCACATATCATTTGCGCATCAAGCCTGAACCTGTTCAAAGCTGAACTTGACAAGTATATTTTGACTGAATCCAATCTAGCACCTAAACACACGTACTTATTTTCCACATTGTGTTTTGTGTGTGGTTTTTTATGCATTCCCGATATTTGCTTTCGGACCAATGAAACTTTGAATAATTTCGAATCTTTATTGTCTGAATTCAAGTTACTATCGTCAAATAGTTCTTCTAAATTTTTTCGAAACTCCTAAAAATTTAATTTCATGATTTTCTATTTATAACTGTAGTGTCGGGTTACCTAGGGTCCCTTCATGTTGCATTAAAACCTGGGACTCGTAGTATACTTACCAATATTCATTGTAACTCTTTATGCTTATTTTGCCCCCTTGTTAGTTTAATCAATGTTATCCTTATTGTCTCAATTCAGGTTTCTATCGTTAACACGTCTCGAATGAAATTTCGAATCATCTAAAAAAATATTTTCACGATTAGCATTTTATAACTCTGATGTAGTGGCAGGTTACCTACGGTCTATGCATGTCTCGTCAAAGGCTGGGACTTGCATCACATATGTCTATGCTTATTATACCTCGTTTATTATTGCCCTCTCTGTAACTTCAAAGAAAAATTATCATCATTTACATACTTCAATGTCTCTGTTAAACACATTTTCCTTACACAATTCTTAATCATCAGAAAATACTTTTACGATTATCTGTGTACAACTGTGGATGTATGTCTGGTTGCCTAGGATACCTAAAAATCAACATAAAATGAATATATTTTCATAACTGTGCTTCAATGTTTTTTCCCGCAAATTTTATCCTGATCACCACTAATGTGGCTAGTTAATCTATCTATGAAATCGCAATTTTACTGACTTCCAGATTTCACAAGAGCCGTCCGATGACAGAGTGTCCCTTAACATGACAGGTTCAAAGCAATCGGCGAACACATCTCTCATCCAATACCCTAGAAGTAGTAGCAGTTTATTCTTTCACCCAAGTGCCAAACCTACGGCCCGGTACTAAATTATCGTAACATTATTCGAGCCAATCCCTTCAGTTCCTATTTTGAGATGCTCACTCTCTGATTCGAAATAATTTCAATGTTTATATTGATGCTGTTTATTCATTTTTAAACAGCATACCTATATAATCCTTTGCTTTATTGGCTTTGTTCTTCTTATCCTCATCCTGTCTTACTCTTCTTATTATCTCGTCTGGATACGTCATCTGAAAGAAATCTCATTATTAGTGAATTTTGTATAACATTTTTCTACCAATGAAAGCCTACCATTTTCAATTTTAAAACGAGCAAAAATGTTGTCTGGATTTGAAAGTTCCGCCAATAATTTGATCGCCTTATTTCGCTGTACACATTCTGAAAACTTGATCATGTAATTCATGTCTTGGTCAACCAAGAATAAATTATTATTTTTATTATTACTAAGGGTAATGATCTGATAATAGCACCTGCAATCGTTCGTACGGTCCATGTTTGAACGCATTTACTGTAGCCATCAAGACTAATTCTGTCAGGAGTGAGTTTCACGCGTTTACTACACCGATGCTAAACAAGTGCTTCATGGATTCCAGTCTGGTGTGCTCTTAACTTAGTTTGAGACTGTGCCATCGTGCACCAGACAAAGGAGAGAACCGGAAGAAGTCATCGAATTGCAGACAGCCTAATCATTCGGCAAGTTTGAAGGTCTGTATAAGATCCCCTCAAAGCTGCCACCTCTTAAGCGAGAAACGTCCTAACGCGACTAGGCGATTTTCGATTATGCGACTGGACAGGGTCTGCACCTATTCTAGATGCACAATATCCTTCTAGTGAAATGGATTGCGAGATTAAATACAGTATTGTAAAAGTGGCCTTACTATTGATTTTCAGAGGTATAAGATCACCTCAGCTATTTTGCAGGCAGGGCTAAACATAGCCGGAAGTGTGTAGCGAACTGATTTCACTTTGTTTCAGTATTTTGTACATGCACTTTTGGCCTTGTATAGTTATTCGTTTTTTTGATCATGTATACTTCATTGGTATTGATGCTCGTACAATATAAAGTAGAACCCACCTTCAACTAACTCGCTTTCAACGAATTCTCAGTTTGAACGAACACACCATGATTTCCTAAATAAATTCCTTCTTTGTAAGCCTACTTAAAACATTTGTACAACGAATCTGTTATTCACGAATCTCGCCTATTACGAACACTGTACACGTTCCCGACAGCTATCTTTGTTCAATAAAGTTCACGCATACAACGAACTCGCTTTGTCTTGCCTTCAACCCACAACGCTCCGTCAAGAGTGGCCTGCAGTGTGCTGAGAATAGAACTGACACATCTTCGCGAGACACAGGCAGCCTGGCATACAGAGTGCTAACTGACTCACACGCGGCACAAAAAAATCACGTAAATTCTCTGTGATTGGTAATCATGACAAATTGCAATAACTCAGGCAGACACTTCATTCCATTTTTACAGTTACAGAACGGCTGACAGACAACAAAACGAGAGCAGTTTTGCCTAGAGAAAAAATGAAAATTTTAGCTGAAGTGGAGAATGGCCAAATGACAAAACCTGAATTTGCTAAAAATATGGCATAGCGAAATCAACGCTGTCCACCTTCCTGCAACAGAAGATGCAACTGTCTGAAACAACATTCATGCCAGAAAGAAAGCGACAGCGAGCTGGCCCGACTGACAAGCACGATTTGCTGGATGAAGCCGCACTGACATGGTTCAAGCAGGTACGGTAATAAATTTCCACACTTTAATTGCATTATGAAGAATAAATTTATTGCCTTCCATATCCTTAACAAAAAAAACATAAAAAATAAATCGAGAAAATAAAACCGAAACGAAAGAAAATTATTCGTGCAAAAACTAATTAGGCCAACCTTGTTTTGTTGTTGCAGGCTCGTGCCCAAAACGTTCCCGTCAGCGGTCCGATCCTACTGATGAAGGCACTGCAGATTGCGACTAAAGTAGGAATGGACAACTTCAGTCCAACAAACGGATAGCTTGATCGCTTCAAGAGGTGAAAAGGGATAGTCTACAAGGCCATCGTCGGTGAAGTGCTAGTGTAAACACTGAACTAACAGACGACTGGCTCCAAACGAAGCTCCCGGAAATTCTTGCCACCGACGATCCGCAAGACATTTACAATTGCGATGAGACGAGATTGTTCTACAAATGCTAGCTGGACAAGACACTATCCATGAAAAGCTAGCGATGCAGCAGATGCAAACAGTCAAAAGAAAGACTCACAGTCACGATCTGTGCCAACATGACTAGCACTGACAAAATGCCGCTACTCGTGATCGGGAAGTTTAAGCGACCACGGTGTTTCAGTGGTATCAAAACTCTGCCATGCTCCTACGAAGCTAACAAAAAAGCGTGGATGACATCGCAGCTTTCTGAGGAGTATGTTCGAAAGTTTGATCATCGCTTTACAATGGAAAAAGAAAAGTTGTCCTCCTGATAGACAATGCCCCTGCACATGGGAAGATCACATGACTGTAATCGGTGAAGATTATTATAATTATTTGTTGTCTTTCTCCTAGCACCACCTCAGTTCTCCAGACATGTGATCAGGGGATCAAAAATACTTTGAGGTGAACTACCGACAGGCTGTGACTCACCCATACATAATCTACATTGCCCAAGAAAAAAGCGACGAATTCAAGCTGAACGTGCTAGATGCCATGTTCATCGCTTAAACCGCCTAGAGAAACGTGTCGGAGGAAACAATAGATAATTTTTTCCGACACGCTTCTACATTAGTTTTGAATACCGCCACGCCAGTGCTCAAAAATGCAGAAGGATGGCTTTCTGATGTTTATTTCGAGGAGTACGTGAATTTTGAAAATAACATTCAAACCTCTGGTGATCAAACTGTGTCAGAAATTGTCCAAGGCTTGATGCAGTCTCAGTCTGATACAACTGATGGAACAGCCGCAGTGCCATTGTCGGTCGAAGAACATGACACAAAAGTCGTAGCTCCGTCTGTGAAAGATGTCAGGAGTGCTCTTGAACTCTGCAGAAGATTTTTTAGGATAGTAGGAAGAGACGTCGAAAGAGAACTTGAATTTGTGGAGAGAGAGAGAGAGATTAAGGCTGTTGCGAAGTGAAAACTTACACAAAAGAGTATCGCTAGTTACTTCAGGTAAACTTGAGATTGGACTGTGCACGATGATTTTACTACTTCGTTTTATATTAAATTTACTATTATTAACATGAACTTCAAATGGATTACACGCATGCAGAAACATACAAAGGTAAGACACTCTTCACTTGTTCATTGTTTACACGTGTACGACGGCAAAATCACATGTATGACAATGCGTTTTACTCGCAACGAACTCCGCTTTTAACAAACATTTTACTCTCTCCCCAGCTATTTGTTGTACCCGGGTTCCACTGTACTTTTTGGCGGTATAATAATTTCGTAATCTCGGACTTTGTCTTCTTTCGTGGTGATGAAGTTTGTGTGCACTGCTGGAATTCTGATTAACGGATTATCCAACATTCTAGCGCATTCTGCCCTTAGGATTCTATCTCTTGGATTATCCTGTGGGGATTATCTCGCTATTGGTGGACTTCACGGATGTTTGTTTGGAAACTTGCTCCTTTGGTTTTTTTATTGAGTTCATTATATTTTAACTGAATTTTGTGTAGTGCAAAACTTATTTTTCTTTGGTCCACTACATAATTGGTGAGCCAGACAAACCACAATTTTTTGCTCTTACGATAGCTTCGTATTAGTCCATTTTGGCTTATTTTTGGAATACTCACTTAATACTCCACCATGAGCGATTTTTCTATTAGTAAAATTCCACCAATCCGACAATCACAGCATATTTTGTGAACATTACTAGCTTTTGGTGCATCTAATCCCCGTTTATGGTTTGACCAAATGGAAGCCACCTTTCGTATATGTGAAATCACCGATGAAGATGTTATGTATTCTCATTCGCTTATCCTGCTCCCTCTCGACGTACCTCAACAGCTCAGTGATCTTATTTATGCTATGCCTGAAGACAAGCCATATGAAAAGCTCAAATCCGCACTAATAGATCGAATTGGTATTTCCGAGCAAACGAAGCTCGGCACCCTTTTCCAAAATGGCTCTTGTTGATAAAAAGCAATCACAGTTTCTTCGCCAGATAGGAGAGCTGTTGTTGACCTTCTTTGGTCGATGTCAACCATGAATGTACATCACAATCGCATGAGTTTAATGGTTTACAGCTTTTTGAATGACTAAACAGTGCGATTCGGGAGAAACAATTTCCCCCACAGTGCTTGCAACGATAGTCAGAAATCTATCGTAAAGCGTCAGTTAAACGCCAGCGACGTGATCTGCGTTCTTTAGCCAATAACTGTATCTGCTCCTCTCAGCTTGCAGACGACGTTTTACACAATGCCTCCAATGTGAGCGGTCAAGAGCAAGTTCTTCTTAGCTCGCGTGGTCAATGCCAAGAGCTTTCATATCTTTTTTGCATACATCTTTGTACCGCTAGTGCGGTCTGCCCAATGGTTGGCTCCCTAATTGCAACTCACCAAAGATTAGATCTTTCGAAATACGACCATTTTCCATTCTCTAGACATAACTAGGCCATCGCAGGTAGCGCTTACGTAATAGGGTGAACATGCTCTGTCGACCAGTTTTCGAAAGCACTTCAGCGTTAGTCACTCTGTCCATCCACGATATGTTCAATATACGACGGATGCTTCGTAGATGGAAAGCATTTAGCTTCCGTTCGTGTCTTGCGTGGGTGGTCCAGGTTTGACTGCCGTATAGTAAAGCATTTATACGCACGCGCTGTATACCATTATATTTGTCTTCACGGTCAGCTTTCGGTTACCATAAACACGAGAGTTCAATCGGGACAAAATGACAGCTGCTATACCAATCCGCTAATCAATCTCCGTGTCTAGCGAGATATCATCCGCAATGGTTAAACCAAGATATGTGAAATGATGTACTGATTCAATCTGACAGTTTTTCAACAGTGATGATGCGTTGAGGCGATACGGTTCCTTGATCAATGACTTCGGAATTGCTTATGCTGCTTGTTAGCCCCAAGTATTTGCATGCCGACGAAAAACAGTCCATTGGCGACTGTAGCTTCTCTTGGGAGTAGAGCAATAAAGGCTGCATCGTCTTTACCTTCAGCTCTGAGCTGAGCACCCAGGACCATTCACTTAAAATTGCTAAGAAACTATGTCGGCTCGACTACAGAAAAACCTTTCCAGCCTTAGGGTTGTTAATTTCTGGAACATTCTTCCAGAAGAACTAATATCCTGCAGTACCGTCTCAAGTTTTAAGCAGGCTTTTGACCGCAACTGGGGTAGGTTTTTTCCTGAATACTCTCATTAATTGCTATACAAGCTTAGGGTACTTCATCTTTTAGTGTTATCCCGTAAATAAAGTAAGGGGAAGAGTTCTCTGTGTTTTTTATTTATTATACACGATGCTACTTCAGCTGACTTCTCACCGTGCTGGTGAAAAGAAACTGATTTTTCTTTTTCCAGCATCGGCTATAACGCGGTGCTTTATTTCTTTTACTCCACCGAAAGACACCGATCGACAGTCAACCGCTTCGCTTAGTGTATCAACTTCAAGTCGCGAAATTGTAACGAAGACTGACAATGATACCTCAAACGGACCTGACGTGGCTGTAAACGGACCTGACGACGAAGCTTATAAAAAGTGCAAACTTTGTCAAAAGCTGGTAAGTCCCAGATTGCGTCAAGATAAATGTCATATATATCATTTCGCACAGATACGATGAAGGATAGAATACTCTAGGCGTGGTATCAATGTCGAAACTTTCCACCTCCTGAAATTTGTATTCTGGCTGCATACGACATAAAACGCACGACCACTATTGTTCCTGAAATGACTTCGCTACCAAGTCAATCAAATGCACCTGAGACAACAAACGGAGCAGCCGACCAATTTTGGGCCAGCGAATCCACTACTATGAGCTCTTCATCTGCAACAAAAATCAAATCTCTATAATTTCGTTACGCTAATGCTCAGAGCTTTAGGAGGAAGTTTACTGAACCTTATTCACGTGCGGCTGCGGCGTGTTGGAATGTGATTGCAGTGACAGAAACCTGGTTGTGTAATTCTATACACTGTTCTTTCTCATGCAGTACGTTTTTCATTGAAGATCACATATTCACATTCGCTCCTCCTCGGTGATTTTAATGTACCGACCCTTGCAAACAAACATTACAGGTGGCGAATTATTCAAAAGCTTTCTTCAAAAAATAATGACTTGCACCCCTTTACAAATATGTACAACAACCAACGCGATTTCAATCTGAACAAACCCCATCTATCCTGGACCTCATACTTACAAACGAAGAACTCATGATAAAATCTGTTTCCTATACAGCTCCACTAGGATTGTGTGATCATGTTATCATGATATGGTATTATATTTATCCACAGGAACCAGCAGGAAATACTTAACGAACGTATACAACTGTGAACTGTGACTTGCTTCGAGCTCTTGCAAATCGATGGGATTTCCTTGAACTCAATCAGCTAAGGTAATCTGGGAAACATTTTACAGCCAACTTCGTATTATCATTGATCATCAAAGGTATAAATAATATCCAGCAAACAGCGTCCGAAAAAGCCTTTTAGAGCAGTACTCGGAAATGGATGTGTAAGCGTGACAATGCCTGGTCCAAATACTTGGACGGTTCGTCTGGGATAACTTGATGCTACTACACCTTATTGCGAAATATGTGTGGCCCACTCATTTCAAAAGACAGAAAAGATTACAAAATCAGTCATGTCAAAAAATTATTATAAATCCTAAAGCATTGTATAAGCACGTTAACAACCTCCGGAATGTTAAAATGGGAATACCGCTACTGGCCAGTGGTACTGGAATAGTGACGTCATTTAGAGATTGCTCTAACGTTTTCCGACAACAATTACCATCAGTTATCTCACCAGTGTCGACCCATGCACAGCCTTTAAACTCTCACATCTGCAGCCTGCCAATTCTTCACGGGGTGGAGTTTCCCCCCGACGTTGTTCAAACAAAATTAATGACGATGAAGAGAACAGGCTTACCCGGTATAGACAATATACACGCAAACATTTTGTACAATCGATCTTCCGTGTTGGCAATACCGACATCTGAAGTATTCACGATGATGTTTGAGCAGAGCTTTGTACCAGAAACTCGGAAAACTGCCCTGGTTAGTGCCATCTACAAGGGTGGCGAGAGAAATAATCAATTAAACTATCACCCGATATCGTTATTACCAGTGATATCAAAAGTACTGGAGTCCATAATAGCTGATGCCTTACGGAATCACTTTGAGATTAATTATTTTATCTCCGAAGCACAGCATGGATTCAGGAAAAAACGATCTTGCCAGACAAACTTGCTATTAGCAAAAGAATCTTGGTCTGAGATACTGAATGCCAGGAACTCCGTAAACGTAATTTATACCAATTTCTCAAAAGTCTTTGATCGTGTAAACCACGAAATACTTTTGTTGAAACTTCTAACTTACGGAGTACAGGCTAAACTCCATGCATGGATTAAATAATGGCTGATATCACGTGAGATGTATGTGAGGGTCAAAAACGAACTATCCGAGTCGATTTAAGTTGCCCGTGGTGTCCCACAAGGATCAGTCCTCGGACCGATTCTGTTA